>JAJIBD010005398.1:0-158841 GCA_021461705.1 Cryptotis parvus
TGGGTCACACCAAGCTCTGCTCAGGCATTACTCCTAGCTCTGCACTCAGGAATTACTCCTGGCAGTGCTCAGGAGAGTCATATGGGATGCCAGGAATTGAACCCTGGTCGGCTGCATGCCATTGTACTATCGCTCTGGTACCTCTTCTCCATTTTCTGATCTCCATTTCCTGATCTCTTGCAGTACCAAACATTTAGTATTTTTCTTTTTTTTCTTTTCTATTCTTTACTTTTTTATTGGGGGCATACCTGAATGTACTCAGGGATAACTCCTGGAAGGGCTCGTGGAACCATATGTGGTATCAGGGATGAAACCCAGGATGGCCACTTGCAAGACAAACACACCCTACCTGGTAATATTGTTCCAGCCCCAAAGCTTTAGTGTTTTCAATTTTGCTATTTCCTCTTCCCTTCTTCACATCTAAGTGCAGGTCTGTATTTTGACATTGCTAATTCTTATTGACTTCAAACCAAAGTGATTAGTTTTTGCAATCTCAAAATGTGTTTATTCAGAAGCAAATAACAAAGAAGACTGATTTGGGGATTAATTGTGCATCCCAGAATAAAGCTAACAAGCACCTCCCTCACTCCTAGAGGTTCCTCTCCTCCATTCTGCTGGAGGGGCACAGCTGACCACCTCCAAATAGGCGGGTGCTGCATGTTGCTGCCTATGCATGATTTGGAAATCTCTATCTAGCTCCCTGCTTCACTGAGGAAGGGTTTCTGTGTATGAGTGGTCACAGCATCGAAGGCCTACTTTGCTAGAATGTCTTACCTCTGGATTGCCAGCTTGTTTCCTTGCATGTGCCTTTCCAGTTTCATTTTTCCATACTCTAACTCCAAAATTCTAGTAATTTCCCATTCTCCACTCAGCCTTTCTACAAGCTCAACCTTTGGGTTCAACAACTTGAGATTTGAACTCTGTACCCACAATAGTGGTGTTCCACTAGTTATTTATCCCCATGGAACTCAAATCTGTACCCAAGGTGCTCCACAGTTTTATCCCCATGGAACTTCAATTTCCTTTTGATTGATGCCAAGGGGTAATTCTGTGGGTCTGAATTTTTTGCCAATTCTGAAAATAAAAGAAACAGTTTTCTTTTTATTTGCCCTGCATAATGTGCTAAGGATACTTAACATCAAGAAAAGTGTGTATATGGTTTTATATTATATATATATATTAATATATATATATACATTTATATATACATAATGTTGTGCATATATGTATATTGTTTGGGCATAGCAGTCACTCTGGGTTCTTCTAGAACTGGAGAGGCAAACAAAAATCAACACCAGGCAGATTAAAAAGGGAAAAGATCTAATTTAATTACAGAGGCATGGAAAATTTACAAGGCCACAAATCCTAAGGTAAATGGGACAACCTGGGGATTTATATCCTGTGCTAAGAAATGAGTTAGGAGCCTGGGGCCTGGGGGAGAGGGGAGGGTTCCTCACTGGATGAACTAGGACAGGATGAGCTCATACAGGGAAACCTGACTCTAGTGGTTGTGCTGCCTTAGGACAGGTGTCTCCAATAAAAGAATTATTTCTGACCATTTCCTTAAATCGAGATACTTTGCATTAATTTGCATTTTAAAAGTAATGGTAAAGTTTTAAAGTTTTAAAACTTTTTAAAACAGTTTTAAAATTTCTTGTGAGTTCCACAGGGCCTCAGTTTCTCTTAGGTTTGGATGGTGCATCCATCTGGAAGAGAAACAGTCAAGTTAAAGCAAAATATTAGGGTAGAGGGAATTTTCTTTCACTATGCCTGGCATGTCAAAGCACATTAAATCTTGTATGGGATATGGGTTGGCATTCTCAAGAATATAGTGTTCTTTATGATTAATGAAGATGCTGCAGTCTGTTCCATCCTCCCACCCCTCCCCCCACAAAGGTTCTTCTGCCCATCTCTGGTCTTAGAAACTTCTGGTAAGATTAAAATATGAATTTTTTGTATTTTCTCCAAATATCCACTTCAGAGTTCTGCTCCTTTTGTGAGTCCTCTTCCTCTCTTCTTGAAACTCCAGACCTCTAAACAATGACCCTTAGCTCAGGATAAATACTCTAATTTGGACCCTATTTACTTCAGAATTTACATCCAGGTAGAGTCTCCATACAAATGCAATTAATTGGGTTAGGCTACTTTTTCTTCTAATTGGATTTATCCTTTTCCTAAAGAAGAATCTGGAAGGATTTCCCCTCTCCCTCCCACCTCAGTGACTGGGGAAGGAAGTGGGAATTTCTCTAGGGATAAAGTCAGTAGATCATGTCCAGGGGCTGGAGCATAGTACAGTGGGTAGGGTGTTTGCCTTGCATGTGGCTGACCCAGGCTTGATCCCTGGCATGCCATACGGTCCCCAGAGCATCCCAGGAGTACTTTCTGAGTGTAGAGCAGGAGTAACTCCTGAGCCGCCTCTCTGAGCCTCTCTGAGTGTTTATATATATATATATATATATATATATATATATATATATATATATATATATAATTTATTTATTTATGCTCTGGGTTACACTCAGAGAGGCTACCAACTACCAACCTGTATGTATATATATATATATATATATATACCTATATATATACACCTATATATACACACACACACACATATATATATATATAATATATATATATATATATATATTAGATCTTGTCCAACAATATCAGAGTATCTGTTGCCTTTATTTGACTTTTTACATCTTTGTTCAGTTTATTTTATTTATTTATTTATTTATTTTTTGCTTTTGGGTCACACCAGCAATGCTCAGGGTACCCTGGCTCTGCACTCAGAAATTACCCTGCGGTGCTCGGGACCATATGGGAGCCGGGATCGAACCCGGGCCAGCGCAGGCCGCCGCTGCAAGGCAACGCCCACTGCTACCGCCCATGTTCAGTTTAACCTTGTCTTCCAAAAGTGAGTAAAGCTTTTAATGAAATGCTGGGCAAAGACAAGATGTCCACCTCCTGGTCAGTAGCCGGTTACCCCAGCTGTTCACCTGAGGAGCTGCATGTCCCTCCGTAGGTTTGGGTGGTGCATCCATCTGGAAGAGAAACAGTGAAGTCGGAGCAAAATATTAGGGTAAAAGGAATTTTCTTTCTAAAAAAGAAGTTCCCGGGATACACATGTACTTTTCATGGTGAGTTTGGTGTCAGAGCGGTGATTTCTGGAGGGAAGTGGGTGTAGACCGGCAGGTTGGTAGTTTCTGATTGGGTTTCAGTTATACAATGTTTCATGACCATCCCTGTGTTTAGTTCCCCCTTCCCTGGTGTCCTAACAACTAGTATGTGGGCGAGGTGCTCGTACACTGGGCCTCCCACGGAGGGTCACAGGGTATATGTTTGGATCTGCTCACCTTTCCACGATTCCATGTTCCAGACCTGCAGAGGGACAGGGAGCCTTGTTGCTGTGAGACAGTGGTATCCAGCAGAGCATTTTCTCACAAAAATAAAGACTGGCCCTGAAATAGGACACTTCTAGCCCAGGACCAGAAACAGAATAACTCAATTGGGCCTAGGCAAAACAAACAAGAAAAGGCCTGGTCAAGGCTGACCTACCCCAGGTGGTGGTCGTCTGACGTGATATATATTCTAAACCTGCCATGATGATTTATTTTTATTATTATTTTAAAATTTTTATTTATTTTATTTTATTGTTTTTGCTTTTTGGGGTCCACCTAGCGATGTTCAGGGGTAAGTCCTGGCTCTGCAATCAGGAGCTACTCCTGGCGGTACTTGGGGACCATATGGGATGCCGGGATCGAACCCAGGTCAGCTGCATGCAAGGCAAACGCCCTACCCACTGGACTATCACTCTGGCCCCTAAAACTTTATTTTTTTATTTAATATTTCATCATCCAACACAAATCCCACCACCAGTGCTTTCCCGCCACCAAAATCACTCATTTCTCACCACCCTCCATCCCCACGCCTGCTCCCTCAGCTGGCACCAATTATATTGAAAATTGTAGCCCAGTATGGCAGCGGTATTGATAAAGTCATGACCTTATTTTTTTCCCCCTGGTTTTCTATGGGATCACTGTATCACTGTATCACTGTCTTCCCGTTGTTCATTGATTTGCTCGAGCGGGCCCCAGTAATATCTCCATATGTCCTGTCTCATGCTAGTAGAGCCCGAGGGCATCTGCTTGCTCCAGGAACATAAAGAGCCACAATCCATTCCAGAATGAAGTCTATAATTGTTACTGGTATTTGGCATATCAAATACAACACGGGTAGCTTGCCAGTTTCTGCCTTGCAGGTAGCATACTCTTGCAGTCATCTCTAAGTCCAGCATTTAATGATGAACCGCGGCTGCGCTTGTGGCGCGCGGGCCGGACTGTGATAGGTTGGTCTGCTGGGTGGAGTTCTGACGAGAGAGAAGTCGGATGTGGAAAATGGAGGCCCTCATGGAGTGGGGGGGTCGTCTGGCTTGTTGCAAGGCTCTGCTGGGCTGGCGGGCCAGGGCTAGAACCCGCCATCTCTCCTGGGCTCCTTGTGAGCGGCTGGGCACAGGGAGAGCAAGTAGCAGCTCTGCCCCATGTCTGTCTCTATGGGATAATTTGGTCTATTTCTGTTCTTGCATTGAACCATCTGAATTTCTGGAACGTAGTTGGTTTCTACTAGTTTGATGTCGTACTGCACGGCTGCAAAGTGACCTCGAGTGACTGAAAGAGCCTGTAGCCCCTCTGCCCCATAGGTCAATGTCTCTGGACCACATCTGATAGCCCTGGAGCAATTCGTGGGCAGGTTCACTGGGCCTCCTGGAAAGAACAGAGGTAGGGAAGAAAGACTCCAGCTCCAACTCCACAAAAAGTCCAGTGACTTTAGTCACCGAGATCCGCATAGCTGGGCTTGAAATCGACTTCTGTCTTGGATGGGGCTCTGATGAGCTGTGGAGTCCTAATGTTGAAATTTGCTGCCACCATGGTGGGGAGATTCCTCTCACTTCTTCTGAGGCTCTATTGGGGTGGTGGGCGGGGCCAGAAGCCACCTTCCCTCCTGGATGCCTCATGATCAGCCGTGCAGAGGGAAGAGCCAGTAGCAGCTCTGCCCGTGTATCAATGTCTCTGGATCACAGTCGACAGTGTCATGATGAGTTAGACAATACTAACTGATTTGTCTGCTTCTATAAACCTGCTTTACTTGAGATAAGAATGGGGCTGCGGAAAAGTATTTTTTAGAATTGGAGGAAAAGTGTATAAACTCTGAGTGTTGAAGCAGGACAGGGCCTTTTGAGTCTCTCTCTCTCTGGCTCAGGAGGTCCTCAGTGCTCCTTAAGTGCTGAGCTAGTAAACTTTTCCTTTGTCTGCATTTCTGTTTCTGGGAAGTCTGTATCGGGCAACGGCCTAACAGTGGCAGCCTCCCTGACCTTTGTTGCATCTGGGTCTCCCCTTCAGTGACCCAGGCACGCTCAGCCCAAATCAGTGAACTCCTCCATTTACATTTCCGCTCATTCTTGCATCTCCCTTAAATGGTAACCATGTATTCTATTTTCTGATTATTTTCTGGATTCTGTTGCTTTGTCCTCCATGGCCACACTGACCCTTCCAGGCTAGCCAGCAATTAGAGATATAAAAGGAATTCACCTGCGAGCCTGATTAACAAACATACAATGACCAAGTTTCAGTCACAAATGCTTCCTTTATTACATGCTGGGCCACTATCTGAGTCACTGTCCACCTAGCCCTGTCACCCTGGGGCCCAGCACCAGACATGAAGGGAGAGTCCTTCCTCTCCAGCACTGTGCATATTACTCAAACGGGACCTTCTTCACCCTCTCATAAAGGCCCTGTAAACTCTTTCCCATCACCCCTGCTTCTGCCTCCTACCTGACGAGTATGGGGCCTTTTGAGAGTCATACGTAATACATGGTATTTTCAATGGTCTATGGTTCTCTTCCTCTCCAAATAGTAAAGCCTAATCACGTATATTACCCAGGCACAGGGCTGGATTTTAAACCTCTGGCGTGATCTGACAATTAGTGCCAGGTCTCCTCATTGCCTCAAAGTGTCGTGCTGAGATATTGAACCCGCCTCCTTGTGGCAGCTTGATTCTCTGTCACACCAGGCAACAAACACCTCTTGCTTTATTTTTAGCATTGGACATCGCTCATCAAATTGTTTTTCTCACTAGCTTTGTATACAGATTTCATTTCACTTATTTATTTATTTATTTTACCATTTTTAGCTTCTGTTGAGAAATTGCTTTTAAAAAGGCAGATCATGCAAAGTATTTTTTGAGATAACATCTGTGCCCGCTAAAGAGAGGAGGCAATAGTGCACTTTCGGATCTAATTTGGGAAGGGATGCCTGGTGTTCTTGCAAAAGCACCTACCTACAAACAATCCTAGTTCCACAAGGGGTCTGGCAGGCATTTAAAACAGACTTATACTTTTTTTTTTAAAGTCTACACTGCGATTTACACAGTTGATAATAGGGCTATGGGCATAAAGTATCCCCAGCTCCGGTCACCTCACCGGTGACCAGGTTCCTTCTCATCCCCAATCTGTCTCTTGACAGACGCATTCTTTTGTTTAATTATTGTAGTTTGGGTCCAGAAAGCATGCCTTCCATGGGAGTGCTCGGGGGACAGAACTTAGCAGTGGTGAGAAAGGGGAGGCTGGTCTTTGACTCTTACTTGAATAATTGTGTCAGACTCTAGCATAGGGTGCATTAGTCTGGGTACTATTTGCTCTGTGGATCAGAGAAACTCTTTGGAGGTAGGTGGAGGGAGTTTTCCTGTGTGTTGGGGCATTTTTAGCAGCATTCCTGCTGCTACCCTTCAGATTCCAGTGACGATTGTCCCTTACCCCCCAAACTTTGTTCTAGTTATAGCAAACAAAAATGGGTTTAGATATTGTTAAGTGTGCCACGAGTGACTAGAGCAGAATTTCTCTAGCGTTCTAGGGACTCCATTGTTCTGGGGTATGGAAGACTTTGAGAACCACGGTCATCCTCTTCCCCTTGGGTTGGCAATGGTGGTGCCCAGTGAAACGACAACACATCCTGTGATACTGGGCCTCCAGCTCCCTCAGGGAAACTGTTTCACTTGGCTCACTGTTCATCAGCTCCATTTCCCAGCGCCTCTTCACTCTTACCTCATCCTATTGTGCAGGAAAGCTCCAAGGGCCTCTCAGGCTTAGGACTGAGGAGTGAGCCCAGGTGAGTGGAAGCAGGAACTAGGAATGGCCTGGACGGCAAGTTCTTTGGGTGGGATGGGGAGATGTGTCCGATGGAAGGGAGTTCCAACATGGCTTCCTGCATCACTCAGGGACTGTGTTGAGAATGCCGTCCTCTGACCCCCAGCTAGCAGCCGCTGAGAGCGTTGACCACATAGAATCCGGTGCACAGATAAAAAGCAAGCTCAATCTAAGAAGACATTTTTGTTTGTTTGTTTGTTTGTTTGTGAGCCACACCTGGCAATGCTCAGGGCTTACTCCTGGCTCTGTACTCAGCAATGACTCCAGGTGGTGCCTTCAGACCATCTGGGATACCAGGTTTCAAACCAGGGTTGGATAAGGCCCAAAAGGAAAGGAGGGGATGGGACACTGGTGTTGGGAAATGCACACTGGAGAAGGGATGGTGATGAAACATTGTATAACTGAAACCCAATCAGAAACTACCAACTTTGTAACCGTGTATCTCACTGTGATTTAATTAAAATGAATGAATGAATGAATAAATTGGAGATAAACAAAACAAAAAACCTGGTTGGCCTTGTGCAAGGCTCTCCCCACTATACTATCTCTTCAGGAATACATTTCCCAAACATCCTACCCTGTACATGCACTATGTGCCAGACAATTTAGGAAATTAAAGCCCTAAATCCTATTTTAGTAATGCCTTTATTTCAAATTATATGAGGGGACCAGAGAAGAGATAGGATAATGGGTAGGACATTTGCCTTGGTTCAATCCCCAGCACCCCCTATGATGCCAGGAGTAATTTCTGACCTCAAAAAAAAATATGAGGGGCCGGAGCGATAGCACAGCGGGTAGGGCGTTTGCCTTGCATGCGGCCAACCGGGTTCGATCCCTGGCATCCCATATGGTCCTCCGAGCACCGCCAGGAGTAATTCCTGAGCGAAGAGCCAGGAGTAACACCTGAGCATTGCCAGGTGTGACCCACAAAGAAGAGAGAGAGAAGAGAGAGAGAGAGAGAGGTGGCACATTGTGGTATGCACAGATTGTCTAGGAAAACCCAGAATCTCGGGATGAGGCATAGGCTTCTGCCTTTCAAGTTAACTCCCCAGAGAACTTCTATGCATGCGGCATTTTGGATCTATCACTTTGACATAAATATTTGTGATTGTGATTCTAAATGTTGTTGAACTTTCCCCCCTCACAATGATATTTTATTTGGCTCTGGATGTAGCGAGGAAGGCATCTGCCTTGCATGTAGCTGATCCAGGTTTGATTCTTGGCACCACCTGTGATCCCACGAGCCTGCCAGAGTGACCCCTGAGAACAGAGTCAGGAGTAAGCCTTGAGCAGTGCTGGGTGTGTCTCCAAGATAAAACAGAAAGAGGGGGGAGCCCAGCGGGAGGCGCGCCACGCGGCCGGCGAGCCGCCGCGACCCCGCACCCAAGGCCCCCAGCACCGCCAGGAAATTCCTGAGTGCGAGCCAGGAGTAACCCCGAGCATTGCAGGGTGTGGCCCAAAAGCAAAAAAAAAAAAAACAAAGAAAGATATTGCATTCTTGTAACAGAAAATCTGGAAGTATGGAAGAAGAGAAGGCAGACAAAGCAGGGTCCATAGGGCTGGAGCGATAGTGCAGTGGGTAGGGTGTTGCACATGGCTGACCTGGGTTTGATTCCCGGCATCCCATATAGTCCCCTGAGCACTTCCAGGAATAACCTCTTACCATTGATGGGTGTGACCCCCAAAAATCAAAAGCACAAAAAACAAACAAACAACAACAGGGCATAGGATTTTCCTACCCAAGACTTTCCAGTCCACTTTTAGCCTGCTTTTAGACCATTCTAGTCTTGTTTTCACATATATTTTATAACCCAAAGACAGGCACATAGCTGAACCATAGCAGTACCAATAAGCTTATAAAGAAAACCATTAATTTCCTGCTTCTTGTCTCTCCCTAGCCTTCCATTTAGAACTCCATGATGGTTTCTTCTGTATTTATTCCATCCTAAAATAACATACTTGGATTATTGCGTATCACTTATCCATTTTGGACAGAATCATGTGGCTTCCTGTTGTAGCACTGAGGACCAAAGTCCCTTTCATTCCCTGACACGGTGATATCGTAGTTGGCAGTTAAGATTCACATATTTTTTATCATATGTTTGGCTTTTTCTGGAATTAAAAATATTCTCAGTTTTCAGTCAAAATATTGTTTTGTTTTGTTTTGGGGCCACACCTGGTATGCTCAGGACTTACTCCTGGCTTTATGCACAGAGAACAGCCCTGGTACCCTCAGGGGACCGTATGGGGTGCTGGGAATCAAGCATAGGTCTGCTGTGTGCAAGGCAAGAGCCCTACCCACTGTACTATCACTCCAGCTGACTATATTTTTTTTCACTTATAGTATATTCTATGAATCTATCACTACACACACAATTTTCTTCTACTTATTTCACAAATATATCCAATAAAAATTTTATTTTTTGGGACCAGAGCAATAGCACAGCAGGGAGGGCGTTTGCCTTGCATGCAGCTGACCTGAGTTTGATCCCCGGCATCCCATAGGTTCCTCTGAGCTCCACCAGGAGAAATTACTGATTGAAGAGCCAGGTGTAACCCCTGAGTATTGCCAGGTTGACCCAAAAAGCAAAAAAAAAAAAAATTATTTATTTTTTCTGATTGTTCAATCGAGTCTTCCAATCTGCTGATGCTGAAGCCTCTCTGTGGCCCTCTTCAGTGGGTTGGGCTCTTGGCCCTCCTGCAATGCCCCTTATCTGCTCAGATGCTTCCTGCTTCCTCCTCTGTTCTTCGTTTTTGGAACTTGCATTAGAGGTGAGACTTCCTAGGCTGACCCCTTAAGTCCCCCTATCCTCCCTGTCCATCTCATTTTCTTTCGGTTCAGCTTTCTGAAGGTTTTGCCCCTGTTGTCTAATAAGCTTTCTATTGATTGTTTTTGTTTCCACATTTTGACTTTATAAAATCCAATTCTTACTTTTTGTTTATTTTTATCTGCCTTTTTTCCCCAATAGCTTTCCATTCTTGTTATGTGGATGTGATACCTCTCTCTGAGGATATTAATTGTGTGCTGAATTTTTTTCTCTTCCTATGTATTGATTGCATATCCACCTATTTTCACTTTTTCCTGATGTTTTTATTTCTTTGCTGTCGTCTCCTCTTATTTCAAGGGATATCATGTTACTAGACCCCCCAGGTGAATTCCTGAAGCTTCAAATAGTACTAACCCCCTCGCCACTCACACACATATACCTGTATACTTGTGATAAAGCTTAATTTTTAAATTAGTAATACAATAAGATTGTATTACTTACAGTATACATTAGAGATGTATAATTAGAGATTAATAACAATAGCTTTGATTGTATTACTTATAGTATACATTAGAGATGTATAATTAGCAATTAATAGCAATAGCTTGATAAAATAAAACAGTTGCAACAGCAGGCAGCAATAAAGCTTATTGGACTATGATCTCTCTCTTTCAAGCTTTCTAGATAGTGGTTGATTGCAGCTCATGGAAACCAATGAAAATGAAATCAGAGATAAGGGGACCCTGTACTTATTCACCCAATATGCATAGTGTGCCTTTTGGTGCCAGGTATTGTTCTGGGTATTGGGGTTAATAAGATGAAGCCCTTGACCTTATGAAGAATATATTCTAGCAAGGGGAAATAATAAACATAAAATTGATTGCTGACTCTGAGTCAAGGGAAGAAGGCTGAAGGTATGGTTTTGGATAAACCAGTCACAATAGACTTCTTTCTCTGTGTAAACTTGATTTTCTTCCTTCTTTTCCCTTCTTTCTTCCCCTTATTGAATCACTGTGAATTATAAAGATATTTATCATTGAGTTTCAGGTATACACTGTTCCAATACCAATCCCTTCACCAGTGTCCACTACCCTCCACTATGTCCCCAGTTTCTTTCTCTCCTGCCCCTCAGCCTTCCTCTGTGGCAGGCACTTTTCCATTTCCCCATTGTCCCAGTTTTCCATTCTTTAACTCATTCCTCTCACTCCTGCCCCAGTGCCGAACTTCCTACTGAAGACCAGTTCTCCTGCACTCCATTTCTATTGCCATTGGCGTTTGATATTTCCTGATGAAATTTCTTTATATGACACATGAGAAAACTCATTATGAATATGTTCTCCCTCTGACTGATTTCACTCAATATAATACTCTACAGATCCATCTACCCTGCAGCAAATTTCACGACTTTATCTTTTTTAAGGTTGCATACTATTATTCCATTGTCGATATGTACCATAGTTTCTTTATCCAGTCATCTGTTTGTGGACATTTGGGTTGTTTCCATATTTTGGCTATTATTTATCCTGCAATGAGCACAGGAGTGCAGATGACTTTTCTGTTATTTGTGTTTGGGTCCTCGGGATATAGTCCCAGGAGTGCAATTGCTGGGTCATATAGAAGATTGATTCTTAGTCTTTTGAGGAATGTCCATATTGTCTTCCAAAAAGGCTGGACCAGTTAACATTCCCACTAGCAGGGAGTAAGGGTCCCTTTCCCCCCCCCACATGCTTGCCAATACTTCTTGTTTTTTTTTGAAGTGCCAGTCTCTGAGGTATGAGGTGATATCTCATTGTTGTTTTGATTTGCATTTCACTGATAATTAGTAATATAGAGCTTTTTAAAATATGATTTTGGCCATTTGTAGTTCTCCTTTGAGGGAGCTTCTATTTGTCTCTTCTCATTTTTTGATAGGGCTGGAGTTTATTTTTCTTGTGGAATTCTACCAGTGTTTTAAATATTAGTCCTTTGCCTGCCTTCCTTCCTTCCTTCCTTCCTGCCTTCCTGCCTTCCTGCCTTCCTGCCTTCCCTTCCCTTCCTTCCTTCCTTCCTTCCTTCCTTCCTTCCTTCCTTCCTTCCTTCCTTCCTTTTTCCTTCCTTCCTTCCTTCTTCCTTCCTGCCTACTTCCTTCCTTCCTTCCTTCCTTCCTTCCTTCCTTCCTTCCTGCCTTCCTTCCTTCCTTCCTTCCTGCCTTCCTTCCTTCCTTCCTCTTGTCTGAGTGGAGCTAATGGATTATTCCTGCCATTGTTGCTCAGTGATGGGCAGAGCTGTCATTGCCTTCAGACTCATTTTTGTCACACCCTCTGGGTATCAACAAAAGCTGCAGCATTAAAGAAAAAGGCCCAAGGGTAAAATTCTAACTAATAAGACAAAAACAAAAGTACCAATTCACAGGTCAAAGAACCTTGGGTTTTTGAGTTGGGCAGGAGTCAAACAACTTCCCTGCTGGCCCTATCTGAGGTGGCAACTTCTGCACCAGGAATTTCAAGGAGGGTGACAATAAAACTGTCTGAGAGAAAAGGACCTGGAGAGAGGGCAGTGGTTAGTGCCTTGCCTAGCATACGCCCCAGCCAGGTTTGATCCCCCAGCACCACCACGGTCCCCCAAGCATCACAGGCTGTAGCTCTGGAGGCCCGTGAGAATTACCTATTACCGGGGTATCCGTGGTGCTGCAGGGCCCAACTCCTAAAAATATCTGCTGTGTCTTATATCACTTGTCTTCCCATTGTTCATCGATTTGCTTGAGCAGGCACCAGTAACGTATCCATTCATTGGGAATGAGGTCCATTATTGCTACTGTTTTTTTGCATATTGAACACACCACGGGTAGCTTGCCAGGTTCTGCCATGAGTCTGGGTTCATCCCAGGGGCCCAATCTTTTTCTATGTTAGACCATCAACCATCCAGGGCCCACAAGGCAGAACCCTGGGTGTAGACAAGCCTGTCTCTTGTCTGCCACCTGCTGACGTAGTCGGGCACTGCAGCCACACCTCGCAACACTTTAAGGGGCAGGAACTATCTGCCTGGAAGACTGAAAATCACCTTCACTCCCCCCAAACAAACCCCTGAGGTGTTGGAGATAGGGAAGCGGGGATTAGTAAGGAGGGCATTGTCCATTTTCCAGGCTTTTTGTGCCTATTTTTTTTCTGGTTTGTGTTTTAGGCCTCACCTGACAGTGCTCAGTCTTTGAGTTTAGGGATCACTCCCGGTGGGACTTGGGGACATGCAAAGCAAGTGCTGTGCCCTTGTACTAGATGTCCGGCCACTGTGACCAGTTGTCCCTGGAGTGGGGCTTTTCCAGAGCAGACTGCGGGGAGTCGGCAGCACATCATAGCTCTCAAACACATTGACAGTGGCTCTCAGAGGCTCCCACACCCCCTTTCCCTTGGCACAGTTGTCTTAGTCCAATAAGCCACAGGCACACCTTGGAGATTTAGTGGGTTCTGCTCTAGACCAAGAAAACAAATATTGTGATTAAGTGAGTCACCTGGTATTTTTTTTCCTCAGTGTACCTAGAGTTATGCTTGTGCTATGCTGGGCTTGATTACGGGTGCACCCCGGTCATGCATGAGAAGCCAAGGAACATGCATTCATTGTGACACCAAGATACGGAGTGATTCCCTTCTGTGGACTGCCACAACTCACAAATTTGTAAAAATAACAACAACAACAACAACAACAACAACAACAACAACAAACCACCCCATACCATCAACAACAAACCCACAAAAAAATTTCTGGGACCAGAGCTATAGTCCAGTGGGCAGGGCATTTGTCCTGCATGTAGCCAGACCGGGTTCTATCCCCGGCATCCCATATGGTCCCTGAGCACCGCCAGGAGTAATTCCTGAGTGCAGAACCAGGAGTAACCCCTGAGCATTGCTGGGTGTGACCCAAAAAGAAAAAAAAAACCAACAACCTATGTTATATATCATAAAATGAGGTATGCCTGCACTGAGGTTTCTCTGTTTGACCACCGACAAGATGTGCATGGAGCTAGTTGATGGGCATGGAACGAGTTGGGCAGTATGCTCTGACCACAGGGGATTTGCCGGGGTTTGCATCTGAAATAGAGATTCCTGGTTTTCTGTGTCAGACAGACTTGTCTAAGCAAGCAATTTAAGTCTTTTATGCCTGATATACATAGATATTTTTTCTAATTTGTATATATATTTATTTATCCTCCACAATTTCAGCTTGGACTGCTCTTTGGCAGTGGATTTGAGATCCTTTCGACTGAGAATCAGCCCTAAATTCACAGAACTCTGAGTTTGTCTTTTGTCTTAGAATTAGGGGTCATCTCCGTTTTGGCCACCAGATGGCAGAGCACTGCCGTGTTATGATCCTTGGATTGTTTCTGCAGAATTTTAACTCTTTGACTGACTGGGAGAGGAGTAGCTGTGGATTTTGAGAGTCCGTGGTGCTTTGGAACACATTGTACTTTAAATTATATATTGTGTTTAATGATGCCTGGGAAACTTTCTGACTGTGTCAGTATTTAGGACAGTATATTTGACTTCTAGAAAACGTGCTTTAGGTGCTTTTTTTAATGATTTATCAACTGTCAATACTTACTTGCTGATGTGTGTGCTTTTTTAAGGTTAATTCTCTTATGATGCAGAATTTACATTATTTTATTTAGTCATTTCAAAGGGCTGGGGCTTGAGTCTAGGACTTCACACATGAAATGCAAGTATTGTACTGCTGAGCACCCGTTAACCTCATTTTTCTTTACAATACTGGAAAAGTAGATTTAAAATTTTTTTATCTAATGTGACGGCCCTCTAATTTAGTTTGTTCATTTGAACACTTTATTTGTTTATTTTTTGGTTTTTGGGTCACATCCGGTAATGTTCAGGGTTACTCCTCACTTTGCACTCAGGAATTACTCCTGGTGGTGCTCAGGGGACCAGATGGGATAGAACCAGGGTTGGCCACTGCACAGCAAACACCCTATCTGCTGTGCTATTGCTCTATGAGAACCAGGGGCCCGCCAACCCTGCTGTGCCCTTGCACACTTTAAAGGACAATGAAGAACTAGAAAACACTCTTTTAAATTTGGATTTCAAGAATAAGTTTGGGATTAGAAATCAAAGAAATCATTGGAGTCTCTCTCTCTCTGTCTCTCTGTCTCTTTCCCCTCTCCCCCTTTTTTCTCCTCCCCCGCCCCCTCTTTTTTTTTTTTTTGTTAAAATCAGATTATGTGTTTCAGAAGAGAAGTCACAGGGAAATCCCAGGACATCTTGAGGGGGAGAAAACAGAACCTAGACTTGTTCGGTTGGACTCAGGATCATGAATCCACCAGGAGGGGCAGAGATGCCCGTTACACTGAACTAGTGTCTGCAACTGACTTGCCAGTATTGGCCTTGGTCTTGAGGATGGGTGGGGAATGGGAAGATGAGAGAAAGTGAGGAACAAAGCTTTCTTCTTGCCACCTCTAGAGATCCCTTTCACACATTCCTAACATTTGGGTAACTGCAATTGTCTGGCTCTTCCATGCTGGAAATACTAGCAAACAGATGTTCCTTAAGCACCGTGCTGCAGCGCTGGGGCTGCAAGGATGAGTGGTGGCTAGTCACCTAGGATCTGATTGACAGCTGGAGAAGAGGAACCAATATGGAGTCAGTCCTGCTCAGACTGTGCGAGGCTCTAATGTAACTTAGAACCTGTGTTTCAGGGACAGCCAGGGGCCACTGCTGACAACCTGCCCCAGGCCAGCAGCTTTTCTCCAGCGTCCCCTGACTCTGGGAGGGCTCTGGAGCCCACTGTTTCTGGGCCCGAGTCTCCATGCTTGTTGCAGTCTCTGCCCATGCCCGTGAGGAAGCATGTCCAGACATGTGGACTCGGCAGGACACTGTGGTCCCGACAAATCCACCCTGTCTAGACTGAACTCAGGGCAAAAACTGAAGGGATGGATGAGAGGCCCTTTCCCCAGGTCTCTTCCTTCCCAATAATTCTAACTTTCTGCCGTGTTTTGAGACCTTTAAATTGTTAAGGTCAAGAGAGGGGAAGGCATTACAATGATTTATTGTCACGATGGCCATCGTCTGATTCTTGCTCAGCCCGAGCTGCCCATCAATCTTTATGAACATCAGCTTGCAGGAAAAAAAGAAGCACTTTCACTTCACTTTCATAAAAAGCGCAATTTGTGGGGCCATCATCTGGGTCCCTAAAATTTTCTATGCCCAGCGTAGAGCAAGGCATCCTAAGGAATGTGCAGTGAAGGGGCGGGGATTGAGCTTGAGTGTGGCTCTTTGAAGGGTGGAGCTTTCATTTGTCCTGTTTGTTTGGGGAGACAATACCCAGTTATGCTCAGGGCTGCTCCCGGCTGTGTGCTTGGAGGTCATTCCCAGAGGTAGTCAGGGAAAGTGGGGTACCTGGGACTGAACCCTGCGGAGTCCTTGCTTAGCACTTTGAACCGTCTCTGCGGTGCCTTTGATTGGTCTCCGTGGAGATACGGTGGGCTTTATTCTCTGACCTCCGCCTCTGCCTGCGAGCTACACTGCCTGCACTTCTCCCCATCAGAGGCCTTTTGAAAGCCTGCCTGAAGAGAATCACAATACAGATCTATAGGCACCGGTTTTGATGTGTTTGACTCTCACTGACTCCTCTGAGTGTGCAAGTGGCCTACGGCTGGTTTTGTATCGTGTCGGTCTGCAGGTAGAATTCACCAGAACGCGCCAAGCAGGCGGGAGAGGCTGGGCTGGAGGAGGAAGAGGAGATGGGGGGGGACTTTATCCCCCTTCTTGGTAGTTCATGTCCTCATCTGCTTCCCCTGTGGTTCGCTTTCGGGAGCGTGACCTTCCCATAGAGCTGAGCGGCCTCTGGTCTGCCTGTTTTAATTTTGTTAGGGTAAAATCGTCTGTTTATTAATCAGGGGACAGAGAGGCATGAAGCGTTGCCTCCAAACCTCTGGAATGGGTCGTCTGGAGAAACCTTCATCTCCTCAGGCCTTTCCTCAGGCATGGGCGGCAGCGGAGCTCTGCCTGCCCCAGACGCCTCTCCAGTCTCTCCTGCCCTCTTGGCTGGTCCTTTCTCCTCCGTGGGCAGCACTACTGGCACCAAACCTGCAGGGGAACAGCCCAACTCCTGTAGCATGGGGGCACCTGTGACAGGCCACACGTCACTTCTGAGTCCCTCATCCAGGCTCTGCCTTGCCAGCACCGTGCACCTCCTCCAAGAGAGAAGGGAGAGAGCAGAAGGTGTGGGTGGTGGCTGGGACAGGCCAGGAAGGTGCCCCCTGTCCCCGCCTCCGGTCCTGCAGTCCTGCTCTAGGCCTAGCCAGACAGCTGCTGCGTGCCAGTCCCATGCTAGAACTGGACTTGAGGCTCCACATTGTTCCCGGCCAGTTTCTGGGGGGTGGGAGCGGGCAGCCAGCACTCTTGGACTGAGCACTGGGGCGGAGATTGCCTGCACTGAGGCACACTGGCCCCTTCCAGCCCCCCCGGGGGAGACTGGGGCGAGGTGCTTTCTCTGAGCCTTTGGTGGATTTCACCTCCCCAGCTAGGGCCCGCCCTAGCTGACGAAGCTCCATCACACCTTACTCTCAAACCGTCTCTCTGGGGTCTTGCTAAATTCGATATTTTGGTACAACCTGTTTCCAGAGCTTGGAAAAAAAAGCGCATTTCTTCTACCTGATTTCATTATCTTGAGGAAATTGCCTGTTCTCAATTATCCTGACAACTCGCAAGCACACAGGTCTACATTTTCTGGTGAAGTCTCCAGGTGGGTTCCCCCCAGCTCCCTTTCCTTCATTTGTCAGGATGTCTGTACAATAGCTCTTTTTGTCTTTTTACCCCTGCCCCTCGCAGGAGATGTAGAGTTATCTTTCACACAAATTGGAACTTGCTGCCAATGGGCTGTCCTGGGTCTCTTCGTGACCAGCTCCAGCTCTCGTCAGACAGCAAGATGCCGCAGGAGGCGAGACAGACAAACCCATGGAGAATCGCAGTCTGGAATACGCTCTCAAAAAGTCTTAATTAGGGGCCGGAGCCATAGCACAGTGAGTAGGGGGTAGGGTGTTTGCCTTGCATCGCGGCAGACCTGGGCTCGATCCCGGTATCCCCCCCCCCCCCCACCCCCCCCCCCCCTAGTACCGTCAATCACCCTCTCCGCCCGAGGACGCATGCTCCAGTCTGGAACGGACGCCAAATAGCACTTATAAAGCGCTCACCGGGCTGGGTCCTTGCCATCACAAGTTGAAACTAAAGAGCTCCAGTAAAGCGTGTTCTAAGAGAACCTTGGCGCTCACGCGGGCGCCGAGCGCCCCACATCATATGGTCCCCCTGAGCACCGCCAGGAGTAAGTGCAGAGCTAGGAGTAACCCCTGGGCATCGCTGGGTGTGACCAAAAAAAAAAAAAAAGAAAAAAAATCTTAATTGAACACAAAAATCCAACCCCCTCCCCATGTGTCAAAATATTACTTAAAATACAATGCACCCATCCGGTACCGTCCCCCCCCAGGACCCCTCCCCATCCGTTCTCACCAAAATGGGGTCAGTCCCTTGGATCTTTGGCCACCTTATCTACCTCTGTGGACCATGGAAGCACCAGGAAGGATTCTTTTATTCTGTGTACGGAAAGCAAAAGTTCAAATACTGTTCAAATATTAGGAGAATGAGTTTGGGGCCACAGTCTGTGGTGCTCAGGGGCTACTCCTGGCTCTATGCTCAGGGTGACCCCTGGTGCTCAGGGACCATACATGGTGCAGGGTTGCAGCTACATGCAAACAAAGGCTTCTGCACTATCCTGCCGTCCTATACTGTCTTGTCCGTCTCAGCAGGCTGAGCTTCTATGTGATTTAGCATATTGACAATCATCACAGGATAATAAAAGCAGAAATGGTCTTATATACATTTTCCTATCTAAGGGTGGGGTGGCCTTTCCAGTAATGCCGGTGGTCCTGGAGGTCATTCGTGGAGCTTCTGGCCTGGCCTAATGATTAGGTCTCGGATCCTGTGCTAGGAACCACTAGGGCCACATCTGGTGGTACCAAAGGGAGCAGATGGAGGTGGGGATTGAACTTGGGGCTTTGTGCATGTGAGTTTTGTGCTGAAGCCCCCGAGCCAGCTCTCTGGCCCCTTTGCTTACACCTTTGGTGGAGGCGATACACGTGTCTTTTTGCGCGTCTGTGCGCAATCTGAGGCTGTGGGGACTAGCGCATGGCCCTAGAAACTTACCCACCAGACTTGACCCTCTCTGAACCCCTCAAGCCCACACTGGGATCAGAAGCGGGAACTGGTTTTAGTCCATGAGGTGACATGTGTCACAACCCAATGCTGGAAAGGTCTGATCCCTGTTTCATGCGCCTCCTGAAATACACACTGGGCCAGCACAGGGGAAGAGACAGGGCGCAGGCTGACCCCGGGACCCAGTCTTGAGCAATCATTCTGCCCCTTTGGGTCCCAGATGATGCGAGTGTCGAGCTGAGATCACAGAACCTTGTATCTGCAGGAGGAAGGAGGAAGTGAACATGGTGGTTGTATCCACACAGGCTTTTGAGTAGGATTTAAAATTATTTTCTTTTGGTTTTCAAGACCGGCCCAGGTATGCTGAACCAGAGACTCTCAGGCATGGGGCAGAGCTGCTACTTGCTCTCCCTGTGCCCAGCCGCTCATGAGGCGCCCGGGAGGCATGGCGGGTTCTAGCCCTGGCCCGCCACCCCAGCAGCGCCTCACAACAAACCAGATGACCACCCCCAACTCCATGGGTGCTGCTGTTTTCCGCATCTGGACTTCTTTCTCGTCACAACTCCACCCAACAGACCAGACTATCACAGCCCAGCTCACGCAGCCGCTAGCGGCCACGCGGTTCATCAATAATTGCTTTATTTAGAGGTGACTACAAGAGTATGCCACCCACATGGCAAGCCTGGCAAGCTGCTCGTGTCATATTTGATATGCCAAACACCAGTAACATATTAGGTCATTCCCATGACCTAATATAAAGATTTGAGGCTCTTTATGTTCCTGGAGCAAGCGGATGCCTTTGGGTTCTACTAGCATGAGACAGGACATATGGAGATATTACTGGTGCCCGCTCTAGCAAATAATAGATGATCAATGGGAAGATGATAGTGATAGTGATACTGTTAACAATGGTTTCTCCTGCACTTAGTTCCAATAGCACCCATCACGGTGTACCTGTTTCCCTCCCACAAGGACCCCTCCCCATCCCTGTGTTTCACCACCAAATTAATTGTGTGGGTCAGTTCCCTTGGATCTTTGTTGCCACCTTAATGTGTATCTTTACCTCTGTGGTGGGACCTTTTTATGGACTGAGGCTGGGAAGCATCCAGGGAAAGGGAGCAGATCCACCCTCTGCAGCAAGCAGGAAGATGTCAGCACACAGAGCTTCACACCTCGGTAGGAAATCTCCCTGCATACCCTCAACCTCAAGCGAACACTTGCCTTTTGTTCTCCAAAAAAAAAAAATCACATGATAATATTGAGGTATAGGAAAGCAGGCTAGTTTCTCCAAAACTAGACTATTCAAGTCTGGAAACCAGATGAAGAAGGTAAAGAAAAAGGAGAAAGAAAAACAAAAGCATAGAATACATTGAATATTTGTGACTCCCCCAGTTTATTTTATCTATTTTTTTTTGGCAGGGAACTAATCACTCCTGGCAGTGTTTGGAGGAGTGCCTGGTATCAGGATTGAACCTGGGCCTCCCACATGCAAAACATGTGCTCCAGCCCTTTGAGCTGTCTCTTCAAGCCCTTACTTGTTCATCTTAGAATAGGGATATAGGTATATTTAAAAGTCATGTTGATATTTATTGGACAAACATATTTCTGTTTATGTTATTTTTAGGTTAACTTAATTTCTATTGATTGGATCTTTGGATTGAGACTACAAAACTTAAAGCGATACACATTAAAGAAAAGATTGATAATATTTTATTATTTCTCTTTATTTACATTATTATATTTGCATATTTCTATATGCAGTTATTTCTCTATGTTTATCTGTTTGTTCTCATAAACTGATCAATAAACACACCAGTTTCTGGAATATTTTAAGTAAAAAAATTAATAAAATAAATGTCATGTTGAAAGTAATCAGTGGCATGTAGGACTAGACATCCTGCCCTCGGTCTTGCAGACTGTTTTGGGTTGTGCTGCTGGGTTGCAGGTGGGAGCTAAGGCCAGGCCCGTGAGACGCCCAGGGCAGCACAGGGGAGGTGCTTGTCTGCTGTGCTTTGCCGAATACATTTATTCCACCCTTTCTGCAAACATAGTTGAGTTGCTTTAATTCACTGTCTCTGTGGAGTGTACTTAGAAAATGGTGATCACGTTTCCACCAATTGTTGAAAATAAAGGTGAAACTTGGAGGCCAGAGTGGTAGGGGGTGCACACAGGCTCTCTGACATTGCTGGGGGGCCTGAGCTCTCCAGTGCACGAGCTTTCTCCTTCCCTGTGTCTTTATTTTTTAAAAGTACTTTTATAAGATATTCAGGCACTATGAGTTACAGAGTTCGAATTGGGTTACAGGCATACAATGTTCCAACACCAATCTCACAACCAGTGTCAACTTCCCTTCACCAACCTCCCTGGGGGCTTCCCCATCCCTGTCTGCTCCCACCAACTCTGCCTCCTTGCTAGGCATGTTTTTGCACTAGAATTGCGTCGTTTGGACATGATACTCACAGTATTGTTGACTCTGCTATCATCTCTATAGCATTGATGCGCTTGGGGCCCCGGGCCTTACCCTTGATACCTCCCATCCCTCTCTTGGTTACTCTCCTTGGTTTCTTTTCTTCCCCATCCTTTTCATCTCTGTGTTCAAGAGTCTAGGGAAGTCTGAGCATTCCCCTTTTGACATCATGCATTCCCATTTCCTGTTATTAGGATGCACACACTATTCATTACAGCACTCAGCACAAAAAGCTAGGATACTGCCCCTACCTCCCATCACCATGGGTCAGGGTGGAAAAGGGGCTTTAAAGGACGCTTTGGGAGTAATGTCATGAGAAAACACTTTCATTCCCTCAGCCCTCTGGAATCAGGACTGTGGGCTCCGCATCGATGAACCTGACCTTAGAACTCTGGAGCAGGGCGGCAGCTGTTCAAGCCGGCGTATGTGAGTGGGGTATGGGCCAGTCTGTGAAATTTGTGGAACTCCTCAAACATGAGCAGTAATACAATGACTTAGTCACACAGGGAATCCATTAGACTTGGCAATTGAATTTCTACTTCCATAAGATCTTTTCTGGAGGAGATGGGGCCAGGAGTGTCTTCATCGTGAGCATCAGAGATCTGATTAGATTCCCCAGGGAGTCCTGACTTATTCTTTGGGTGACATTTTAGCATGTGATTTACAAAAAGGAAAAAAAAATCAGTCCAGTCTGAATGGAAGATAGGTTTTGAGCCTTGATCACTTACCATTCCCAATTAACATGGAAATGCTAGAGATTGGAGATCTGTCAAACGGGGCAGCGGAAAATAGGGTTATCTCCAGACAGGGGAAGTGCGGATTAACAAATTTCACATCCAATAATATTTACTGAGTGCTGGCTTGGCTAAACTGAAAACTCTCCATTCTGAGCCAGTGAGTGTACAGAGTGTCACAGGATAAATCTGTATTAAATGAAAAATAAATCAATTGTCACGGTTGTAAAGCTCAGAAAATTTACAGCTGAAGGAAGACGGAAAAAGTGACCTCCACCTTCCTTTTAGCTCTGGTTCCCTCCCATACTTTGTACCTCCTGGGGAGTCCCTGCTCATTGCAGCTGCTACACGCCTGCTTACCCAGGCGCATCCTGAAGGGGGTGCTGTGGCCTCATACTTCTGAATTTGACTCACCAGCATCCGCCACTGAGGGTGGAAGTGGAAGTTCTGTCTCTTCCTCTCCTCGCGGCCCCGAAGGATTTCTTTTCTAGCTCTGCAGACGTTCTTTTAGAAAACTTCAGCCAAGGGGCCTGGAGAGGGCTCAAGAACAAGCGGGTTTGGCGTGCAAAAGCCTGGGCCCAATCCCCACCACCATCCGCTGGGCGTGGCCCCAAAGCTAAACAAAGCAAAAGAAGATGGCTAAGTGCATGCTTTGCAGGCAGTTGGCCTGGGCTTTGTCCAGAGCAGCCCTGAGCACTGCTGGGTGTGCCTCTAATACCCAAAAAGATGAAAAGCAAACAAACAAAAGAAAACCTTTACCAAGTCTTTTAGAAATCCCAGAAAATTAAGCAATTATGTATATTTAAATAAAAAACAAGTGCTTTAATTAATTCCATTGTAAATGAAAAGAAGTGGTCTGATGGAATTTTTGGCAGTATGACTCATCCCAAAGGGGGATAAAGAAAAGATTCTTTCCTATTCTAGCATTTGGGGTGGGTGGCATTTTATTTTAATAAGCAGAAGCCTGTCTGGCCTGGAAGGCTCTGGGAAGAAATGAAGGGTTTTGCCCTCAAGTGATGTAAAGTTAGTGATTAGAGTATGGAGCCCTCGGCTTTGACCAGAAGCAACCCCAGGCAAAGCCACTTTGTTCCCACCTTCCCTTGGGGTTAACTCCTCAAGGTTCCTTCTAGTGCCGGAACTGGCCTTGATTCTGTTCTCAGGAACTTCTTGTTCCAGGAGGATGTGGGGCCAGACCACAGAGGCATGGACTCTGGCTAGACCTAATGCTGGGCACCCCTTGTCTCTCAGGGGAGAATCTGAAGGAAGGTGCCATCTTGGGGTGAAAGGTCTCTTTCTGTGAAATGTAGCTTTTCCCCTTTGGCATCTGGTGAGTCCCTTGGAGTTTACTTGAGTTTTGAATTTGAGGTAAGTACATAATCTTTTGGACTAGAAGAACTGAGCCATGGAATCTTAACATTCATTTGGACATCATGCTTGAGTCTTTGCAAGCCAAACTAGAATTATTCAAGGGTAGAAGCTGTTGCTCAGCGAGAGGCACATCCTCCATGTATGTGGGTGCCTGGACTTGATCCCCAGCACTCCCTGAAGAAATTAGAAACAGATCAAATTTGTTGGAGGAGTTGGGTAGCATATTGGAAAAATTGATTTCATTCTTGTTCAATGACCTAAGGTAATGCCAGGGGGGAGAGACACTGAAGAACCAAACCTTACTTCTTATAGAGACTGATTTAGTCCCAAATAACTGCTATTGTTAGAGCAGGAACTGGGGCTTAGGGTCTTGTCTTCAAGCAGTCCAGATTGGAAGCAAATGCCTCGAGAGAAAATGGTAGAATTCAGAAAATACTTGATTTAGGGAACGGGGAAAAGAAGGCAGGGAAGCTCCCAAATTATGCTCCCTAAATCTCCCTAAAGAAGCATTCAAGTGAAGGACAAAACTCTTTCTCCATATATGCCCTTCTTAACAACCATGGGAAATGGGTGGGTCAGAATTTCTTTATTATATTCCAAGAATGTGGTCCATTAAAACTTGGGCGAGATGCTGAGACAACTGTCTTTCTGTGTCCTGATCCAGCTGGGCCTAGGCCTTCCAGCTTATCAGGCGCCCCCGCCTCCCCCTAGTGACAATTATACCAAATGATGCCCTTTCTCTAGGTCCATGTCTTTTAATCTTACCCTTCTTATTTCCCTTTCCTCATTAATATGTGTTCTTTTGTTCAGTAAAGTGCTCATAATTTATAGGTAAGAATGATTAGCAGTTAATCAAAAGAACTGGTTGAAGAAGGGGAAATCATTGGAAATGTTATATTCATGCCACAGACAATTATTGTTACTTAACATCACAGATGTGATCCCATTTCACGGATGCTAGCTCAGTCACACATGTTTATTCATTTATTTATTTTACATGAACATCCTGAAATCAGGATTGTTTTGTAATCACTGTTTTCTGGGCAAATCCAGCATGTACCTGTCATTGCCATATGAGCATAGTAGTTTGCTCTTGCTGGTGGCATGGCTGGACAGCTGCAGATTTACAGCTTTTTTAAAAGATAGTTGACTATCATCTATCTATCTATCTATCTATCTATCTATCTATCTATCTATCTATCTATCTATCTATCTATCTATCTATCTATCTATCTATCTATCTATCTATCTATCTATCTATCTATCTATCTCCCCCCCCCCCCCCCCCATCTATCTATCTATCTGCTTTTTTGGGTCACACCTAGTGATGCTCAGGGGGTTACTCCTGACTCATTGCTCAGGAATTACTCCTGGCACTGCGTGGGGGACCATATGGGTGGGATGCTGAGGATCGAACCCGGGTTGGCTGCATGCAAGGCAAATGTCCTACCTGCTGGACTATTGCTTCAGCCCCAGATTTATAGTGTTTTAAGCCAGAAACCTTGTAAGAACTCTTTAAAGAACCGTGAGTCCTGGTTCTTGCTGGCGAACATTCCCATGACATCGTCTAGTAAGATCAAGAAAATGAGGGCATCAAAATTTGTTGAACGATAGTTGAACCCCTTGTGTTAATCATCTCATAATATATGTAAATCAAGCCACCGAGCTGCTAGCTTGGGGAAGAGAGGAAATTCCCCTTACCCCTCTGGGTTCTCCTCCGGCTGTTCAGCAATCAAATTAATATCAAACAGATTAGTAAAAAGGGAAGACCAAAATTAATTGCTTACCTATCGGGAATCTACGCGGCCATGCATCCAAGGACAATGGGGCATGTTGCGGGTGTTTATTATGAGTTGCGGCTTCAGGAAGAGTGTAGGGGGACCACATCACAAAGAGATGGGGACACAGGTGACAAAGACCAGATGGTCTCTGATTCTATCCTAGTCCTGTCAGGTGTAAGCGTGCAAGCGGATTTTCCTGTGCTGGTGGCTTCTGAGAATTGTGTGAAAGAATTTACATACACAACTTTGGAGGCTGAAAGTTAGTTTATTGTACAGATAAATTAGGTGGGCCTGGGTCTGAACTTTACCTGTGTACAGCGTCTCCAGTCTTGGCCCTAATGCTATCCGCTCCTGGGAATGGCTTCCCTGTCTCGTCCCACACAGTCTACTAGCCTCCTAGGAACAGTGGTCAGGTCTTGGCCCTATACTGCTCTCTGTCCTGTGTACATTTTCCTCAGTCTCCGGCCTTGGCTACATGCATGTGGGTGAGATCACTGTGCGCTGATTGGGTCTCCCAACTGTACCCCAGCAGTTCCTGTGGCCTTGTCCTGGCTTTCCTAGTCTCTGGCCATGGTAATGTGTGCGTGGGTGTGGCTCAGCACCTTGTCGCACTGCCTGGATGTCCAAGCCCTGTCTGAACCTGAGTATTTCTGGGTGTCTGAGCTCTACCCAGATCTGAGTTTTCCTGGGCATCTGAACCCTGCCTCTGTTCTGCCTCTGTTTGGGCATATGTGGCCTGCCTGTACTGGGCCATGTGTCGAGGTAAGAAGAGAGAGGGAGGGAGGGAGAGAGAGAGAGAGAGAGACAGAGACAGAGACAGAGACAGCGACAGAGAGACAGAGAGACAGAGACAGACAGAGACTGTGAGAGACAGACAGAGACAGAGACAAAGAGAGACAGAGACAGACAGAAACAGAGAGAGAACAGAGACGAGAGAGACAGAGAGAGGGAGACAGAGACACAGAGGCAGAGACAGAGAAAGACAGAGACAGAGAGAGATTGGCTCTGTGTTCCATGGTGAGACTTAAAGTGCCCCAGCACTTCAAACTTCAACTCCTGTATCAATAGGAAAAGGAGAGAAAAGGTATTCCTGGTCGCAATTAGAGTTTAGGTCCCCTAATTTTTTACTCTTCTAAGAAAGGAAGTCAAGTTCTCAATCGCCTCTGGGACTGTGACCTCTACATGAAAAAGGAACACCCCTTGGGGAGACCCATCCTTTAGCTTGAGATGTATACAGTGCTGTATAGAAATTATTTTTCAGTAAAAGTAGGAGAAGGGACTGAAAAATCTCTCTCTTTCCTGTGCTAGAGAGATAACACAGCCAGTAAGATGCTTCAGTTTCTGGATTACGGTCCCCTGAGCCCCACCAAAAGTGATCCCTGAGTGGAGAACCAGGAGTAAGCCCTAGAGCACTGCTGGTGTGTCCCCAACCCCCCCACCCCCACCCCCAAAAAAAAAAACCCCAGCAAAAACAATACTAAAGAAACAAACAAAATATCTCACTTTTTCAAAACCACAAAGCAACAAGCATGTCAGGGCTGAGGGGAATTCTGGAGAAAAATTGAGGAGTTGTCTTGTAAGAAGCTGTCATTGTCTGAAAAGCATAAGGAAAAAGATCCAGTTGAAAGATGGAAACATCTATGACTTCAGAAGAGAAATAATGTATGAGTCAGACTTTGCATGTCAGGAAGTTTTTAGAATGCATTCACTTGTATCACTTGTATCACTTGTTTTCCCATTGTTCATCGATTTGCTCGAGCGAGCACCAGTAACATCTCCATACATCATGTCTCGTGCTAGTGTAGCCCAAGGGCATCTGCTCGCACCAGGAACATGAAGAGCTTTAAACAATTCGTTCAGGTCATGGGAACGAGGTTTATAATTGTTACTGATTTTTGGCATATCAAATACAACACGGGTAGCTTGCCAGGCTCTGCTGTGTGGGTACTATACTCTCGGTAGTAGGCTCTCAGTTTGTGCATTTACTGATGAACAGCACAGCTGCAAAGCGGCTGCATGCAATGGGGAGAGATCTACTTATCTCTTGTGTGGAGCTCTGATGAGCTTGGTGTCTGGATGTTGAAAATGATGGCTCTCATAGTGTGAGGGTTCCTCTGGCTTCTTGCGAGGCTCTATTGGGATGGTGGGCCAGGGCTAAAACTCGCCTTCCCTTCCGGATGCCTCATGATCAGCTGAGCACAGGGAGAGCCAGTAGCAGCTCTGCCCCGTGTATCTGTGTCTCTGGTTCAAGCATACCTGGGCTTGAAATGGGCTTCGCTGTAAGGTGGGACTCTGACAAGCAGGGCTTGAGATCTGCTTTTCTCTTGGGTGTAGCACTGACAAGCTGTGGAGTCTGGATGTTGAAAATGGTGGCCCTCATGGTGTAGGGGTTCCTCTGGCTTCTTGCAAGGCTCTATAGGGATGGAGGGTCAGGGTTAGAATTCACCTTCCCTCCTGGATGCCTCATGATCAGCTGAGCACAGGGAGAACTGGTAGCAGCTCTGTCCCATGTATTAGAATGCATTAGCCAATTTTATTTTGTACATATTGGTATATTTAATATGTGCACACATCTGATAAACACCCAAAATCAAAATCTCCTATATTTAAGTATTTTTTAAGAGATCTAAAATAAAAATTCTAAATGATAAGGAGACTTTGAGTATTGCTTTGATGGTAGTTTTTCTCTCTTAGTGACATGCATAAGTTAATATACATGCCGCAATGAAGCTGTCTCAGATCAGATAAGATACTGCAAGCAGACATTTGTCTTCAATCTTGAGGTGCATAAGCAATCTTCTTTGGAAACCAGTAGGCATGCCCATTGTCTTTCTGGAATCTTCTATAATTTGCAGTTGGAATTTCTTTAAAGTGGTGTAGGAACTTAAAGTGGTAAAGAAGATAATTTTTTTCAAGGACTGTTAAAGAGATAAGACTGGCAGACTCATCTGATGATTTGATGAATGGTGAAAGAGGAAAAAGGAAACTTAGAAAATCACAGGTGTTAGGCTAAGGAGAGTTAATTCAGGGCCTAACTTGGGTCATCCCTTGCTTTCGTAAATACATTTTTGTGACTGCAACTCTGTGAGACCTCCACGGCTCCATGCCTTGTCTGAGGCAGGCTGGAACAGCTGAACTGAGTAGCTATGATAGAGTATGGCCCCAGAGCTGAAATATTGATTCCTTCACCCTTTATAGAAAGCAGTTGCTAACCCTTGAACTAGGGGAATGGAGAGAGTCTTTAATTAGAGTAAAGAATTAGAGGGAAAGCATATTTGCTGGGAAAGATAATGGGCTTTTCATGTTGGGTTTCTCTTAAGAGTGATTATAATATATATTATAATTAGGGTATAATTACCTTTATATATAATATCCTTATATATAATTACCCTTATATATAAAGTATATATTATTACAATTTATATAAATGTATGAGTAATTATAATGTATAGTTATGTATATAAATATCTTTGCCCTCAGTATATATATGTATACATGTACATATGTATATATGCATATATGTACATACATATGTGTGTATGAAGCAATATAGTTTTATGGAAACTCATTTAGAAAGACAGGAAGGGAGAGAGAAAGGTACATGCTAGAACACAGGCTACTTCAGAGGAGCAAGCAAAAGAAACAAGATACATAGGGGCCAGCAAATGAGATACCCGTTGGAGGGTGAACATGGGGTTGAAGAGCTAGACAGGCGTAGATATTTTTAATAGTCTGAAAGGAGTGTCTTGTACGAATGCTGTTGACACAGCAGGGGGAGAGAAGAAACTGGCCCTCAACACAGTTTGGAGGTTGGAGAGATAATACAGCAATAGATAATACATCAGGGCACTTGCCTTACACACCGTGGACCCGGGTTCAATCCTTGGCACCACCTATGATTCACCTGGTATTGCCAGAGCTCTCTTAGCACAGAGCAGGCACGTAAGCCCTGAGTACTGCTGGATGTTCTCCCCAAACCAGAACAAAGGGTTTTGTGACCCCCTAGTGCCTACAGTGTGCCCCCCCACCTCTCAATCCCTGCCCTTCATGCCCTCCCCCTCCACACTCATAGTAGGACCAGACACAGAAGTGAGACCATTGAAGGAGGCTGTGAGCAAGGTCTTAACATGTGGCTCTGTGGGGGGTGGTTTAAGGCCCACCTCCTGGACAGAGCTCCCCACTTAAGCACCAGCTCCACAAACAGAACCCAAACACCATCAAAGAAAGTCAGTCTAAAAGAGTGACATATACTTCATTTTCTGAAGGCGAAACCGGAAGCAGTAGATTGTGGGTTTACTTGACTGCAAAGAAGGTAAGGAAGGCTAAACAAACATTATGAGGCAACGATGTGTGAGGAGCAAGAGGGTCAGTGCAAAGGATGCATTTGTCTTCAGTGCCTGAGTGCGTGTACAGGGTGGACCTAGTGTCTAACCAAAGGTCAGTCATTTCTGGGCTCCAGAAGGATTAGAGGCTTGTCTGATGACATCAGCCTCTGCTTCCAGCTGACCTCAGCCTAATTATTACAGAGAACGGGAAGGTCTGGGGGAAGAGCAGGCTGAGAGGGGAGAGGAGGAACAGGCAGCCGGCATGTGTGTGTGTGTGTGTGTGTGTGTGTGTGTGTGTGTGTGTGTGAGAGAGAGAGAGAGAGAGAGAGAGAGAGAGAGAGAGAGAGAGAGAGAGAGGTGGGGGTGTGAATTGGGAATTAGAGACATGGAGTTTTAATCCCAGTTTGGAATCACTTGGAATATCTGGGGAGGAGAGGCCAGTTGGAAAACTAAATAAACTGGCAATTGAAATTCGTTATACAACTTGAGTGAGTTCTGATCAAACAGTGTAGAATTACCTGCATTGTGAGAAATCAAAGAATGACAGAAGAAAGAAAACACAGCGAAAGATAAAGAGATCAACGTTAGCCCTCTTCTGGGAAGACTTGCCAGGATATTAATAACCTGCTTGAGCTTTTGATTTTTTGTGACTGCTTTCGAAATGAACAATCTGCTCACTGTGGGAGAAGGATTTGCCAGACCCAGTTCACTAATTCACCCCAGGTCAGCAGCTCCACAGGCTTCAAACTCTCTGTGGGCCTGCCTGGGTCCCACTTGGGGCAGATTGGGTGGCACACCTCAGTGGCTGGCACTCCTTGCAGTCTGGGGGCTCCGGAAGGAGGTGCTGGGGACTAGCTAGGTGAGGGTCCCTGGAAAGAGAGTGGAAGGTTCACTGTGCTCCGTCGTGTTGGCTTCTCTGGGCCTCAAGCATGGCTGCAGCTATTGAAATGGGAGGGAGATGGCAAGCACTGGGAGACTGACACCAGCCGGCTGTGTGCACCCACAGGCACGGTGTGGGTCGCTTCAAGGTGACTTCTGCATGCAGCTTTATGGAAGTGGAAGAAATTCCTGGGCGCTGGGCAGCCCCGAGCCTGTGTATGCATGGCATGTTGGCGGGTAATTACTGAGAATGGGGAAAGGGATTGTATTATTAATATATGAATTATTAATTATTATAATTGCATTTGTCATTTATTGAGCACCGGCCATGCACTAGAAGCTGAACAGACCTTAAGAGTCCCTGCCCAGTGGGGGGTGACTGAAGTAATTACATTTGCAGTAGCTGCAATCACGGCGGCTCACCGTATAACTTGTGGAGCCGACTCTAAGTGCCTGGTGTAACTCCCGTCCTTTTACTCTCTCCAGCTCCATCTATCCTCATAGGATTTTTCTAATTTGTTTGTGTAAAGATGGGGGACGAGCTATTTGTCAGGATGAAAGATGCTGCCTCAGGTTATTTTAATTAGTATTTATTCTGTCTTCTTGCAAAACACAAGCCCTCCTGGTTTTCTAGCCTGTTGACTCTCAACTGAGGGCTGGTGGTCAGAGACCCAGGAGAGGAGGGACCCATCTTAGCCCCTGGGGTTCCCCTTCCAGACCTGCCTGAGTGTTCTGCTGACCATGTGCTTCTCCAGAGTTCACTGTTCGGAAGTGATCTGAGGATGGGCCGGAGCAATAGTATAGTGGGGAGGGCACTTGAGTTGCTTGCGGTCAACCCAGGTTGGATCCCGGAATCCCATATGGGGCCCCAAGCACTACCAGGAGTAATTCCTGAGTGCAGAGGCAGCAGTAAGCCCTGAGCATTACCAGATATAGCCCCCAAACCAAAAATAAATAATAAAAAATAAAGACTTAAACTGAGGAACTCTAGAATGTTAGACCTGGAAATGATTCTAGAAATCATCTTGTCCTGTTCATCTTGGATGCATTTGGAACCTGAGATTCAGGTTATCACATTATCTTCTGAGGTTTATATGCCAGTTATTGTTTTACTCTTGTTTTGAAGAAAGAATGAACTCATGAATTTGTGAGGTTAAAAGTCAAGCTCAGTCATGAGGGTCATTGCAAATTTCCCAAACAAGTCTTTACCAGTGATTCTTTTTGAAGAAATTATTTGTTATTTTTAGGGTTTTTTTTGTCACATTCAGTGGTGCTTGGGGGTGACTCCTAGCTCTGGGGCTGACCCAAAACATGAGTTTCAGCCTACTGAACTCCTGCCCTCAGTGATCATTATTATTATTTGCTTTCACTCTATTTACCAGGAAAAACCCTTAACTACTAGTATTGTTCATTGCATACAATGATTCTCCATCAAGGGGAATATATAGTCAAATCTTTCCCTAGGGGCTCATGTCATCATAACCCATAACAGGGGTGGGGTTGGGCTTGAGAAGGCTTGAAAGGTTGTGCTGGCTCAAAGGCAGGTGATGAGTCCAGAAAAGCTTCTCACCCACGGTGTCAGGAAGAAATGTCGGGGAGCACCGCCAGGGTCCCCGACAGTGTCGGGAAGCGAAGTTCCCTTCTACCTCCCAGCCGGCGGGAATGGATGAAGACTCAGGAATCCGATGCAGTTTTAAAAAGGGCTTTACTATCACAGGTTCCAATATACAATCCAAGAGCAGGGATAACCTCCGGACTCTGGGTTCCCAGCTAGGCCCCAGCCACGTGTAGGCCAAGATGGCTGCCACCACGTGTTGAGGCCCAACAGAGAATGGAGAGGACGGAGAAGCAAAACACCAAGGGAAGCCGAAATGGCAAAAAGGGGAAAAAAAAGAGAGAGCTTCTTTCTTCTTGCAGCTTATTTTATAGCTAGAAATCTGCTAAAACTCCCCAGCCCAGCCCAGAATCTAGAGATGAAAACAGGAAAATAGCTCTATAGAAATGTAGCAACTTCAGGAGACTATGGGGCTGTTTACAAGGACCCAGAGCTAATTAAAAGCCTCCTAGCAGAGCTGGGAGGAGCTATAAGCTAAATGCAACTTCCCCTGGCAGGAAGGATCAAATGCCCTCAGGTAATTTCTCCCAGCACCTCACCTAATGTCTTGAGCCAAGATCTGCCTGGAATTGCCTTTATAGGGTAGAGAAGGGGGTTTCTGAGATGGCATGTCTCTGTACCAAAGACGAATACTAATGCCAGTTAAATATTTCTCCAAGCCTTCACAAGAGTCTCGTCTACTTCACGGTAGTTTTGTGTTTTAGTTGCCTTTGAGTTATCAGGGAGCCATGCTTGCTTGCTTGGAGGCAAACAGCATTTTTCTCTGGTCTGATTACTTAGAGATCCAACGTGGCCAGGCAAATATGCTGGTAAGATCTAGCTAGTCCCACGATGATTGTGGTAGCATGAGAGAATATTTATACCAGCCAGTACAGAATACCTGGTCAGTTAAGACTGCCACATTCAGACTACCCCCCTATCTATGAAGTGACCTGCAGGAGGCAATCCAGGGCAGATGCAGAGGCCTAGGCTTTTAGGTGTTCTGCAGCAAAGAAGGACCTGGGTGGGGAGGGAAATGGAGGACACTGGCGGAAGGAAGTTGACACTGATGTTGAAATCAATGTTGGAGCATTGTATGCCTGAGAGTCACTCATGAATAACTTTTTTAAATCACAGAGTTAAATTAAAAAATTTTTTAAAAAGGCCAGAACCCCGTGACCACAGTTCAATAGGAGGCTACCTCTAGGCTACCATCTTGGCAAAGTTCTCAGAAGGCCTGGGAAGAATAAGGAAATCTAGCCATAATTTGGTGAGAGCCTCTAGATTTTTCTGGGACCTGCAACTGCACAGTGTTCAAGCGTGACGTGTCATGGGTAACATTTCTCTTCTGTCCAAATGTTTTTGGGACTAGAGGGCTGTGTTTCCCTTCCTTCTGAACCGAGACGGGCATGAACGAAGGTCTGTAAAAGTCTCATTTGAAGGATGTTCTTTTGTTGAACATTTGAGGCATGTACAGAGAACAGGTTCTATGAGTTTTAATAAGCATTTGCTGGGGATACTGGTTGACCTCCTGGGGAAATGCTTACTTGTTTTCTCTTCCTCAAGAATTCTAGCAGGAAGACTATACTTTCGGGGACCATTTCTTTTTTCTTTGTTTTTTAGGGTGGGGTCACACTTCGATGATGCTGAGGGGTTCCTCCTGGCTCTATCTTCAAGAATTATTCCTGTGGTACTTGGGGGACCATATGGGATTTTGGGGATCAAACATGGGTCAGCTGCATTCAGGCAACTGCCCTCCCTGCTGTACTATGGCCCCTCAGGGGTCATTTCTATAGTTCCTTACTAGAGAAGTTTCTCTGCTCCTGCAGAGCACCTGAAGCCACCAGGAGCCAAAACATCCCCTCCTGAGCCTGAAGCTGGTTTTGGTATTTCTTTTGCTACTGCCTTTTACCAATGATGATTGTTCTTTTCCTCCCTGGTCTTCCCTTGGAAGAGTGAGAGAGAGAGAAAGAGAGAAAGAGAGAGAGAGAGAGAGAGAGAGAGAGAGAGAGAGGATAAAGTCTGGTTTCTTAAAAAATAAGTAGCAGAGGTCTTACAATACAAACACACACTGTAAGTGAGCTGTGTGTTTACATAAAAATAACATGGATTTATACCTAGAGCAGCTCCCTCCCATTCCCTCTCCCTCCCTTCCTCTCACCCTCTCTCTTTCCTTCTCCCCCTCCTTCCTGTTTCTCCTAGCAATGCTCTGTACTTAGGAATTACTCTTAGTGAAGCCAAGATTGAACCAGAGTCGTCCATATTCAAGGCAACAGTCATGTCCCCTGTGCTATTTCTCCAGCCCCTTTTCTGTTTTTCTTCTATACGTTTTGTGCAACTCTTTCTGTGTCCAATGCTTTATAATTCAGGTAAAGCACAGTGACATAACCTCAGCACCAAATCCTATTGCACATGAAAATGTTTATGTAGATTTGAATACACATTCAAGGCTCCACTTTCCTTGCATTCATGTACAAATTTTGTTCCCCAACTAGTCTACAAAATCTTCCCTTTGCTAGTGCCCTAACCAGGGTGCCATTTGAACATCTTGAATACAGTGACCCCATCACTTATGCCAGCTGAGACTGTCTCAGCAGGGTTATATAAAAGACCATATTCCCCTTACTTTTACAAATCCTTTGGCATTCAGACCGCATATATGCTTTATTGAATTTCCCTGTATTACGGCTTTTCCACTAGGGATTTAGAGGCTAATTCCTTGCCATGCGATTACAGGAAGATGTGTGAGGGGGACCAACGGGGATACTGCAATATAAGGTCCACTGGGTCCAAACAAGGAATCCATATGTTTCCATTTCCCTAATAGGCAGAGAAAATAAAAAACAAAGAGGCCTAGAGACACACACCTGCATAAGCGGCCAAGCAGAAGTAACCTATAAATACATGAAAAGCAGCTCTCCAACAATTCCATCTGCATTTTATTGAGGGGGAAAAAACCTTTGAAAAGGAGAGAGAGAAGGTATAATTTATAAGAAGCGTGGTAAAAAACCTGCTGCAGGGCCAATTGCTAAAAGCATTGGAGGCTGGGAAGAAGGGAGAAATCCATTCATTCCTTGCCCCCCAGAAAATAGGCACGTGGGCCAGCACATACCTCATGCGCCCACGGGATTTACACCTCTGACTGGCTGATCGCATGAATCACCTTGGATTGATTGCTTCTATGGAGAATGTCCTTTATAGCGTATATGCCTTCTCATTGCAGGGCTGACTCAATTCCATTCTGTAGGGCCTCTTTGGGACACTTTGCCTGAGAGATGCAAGGGTAGGGAATGTTTTGTTTGTTGATTTCTCTGGTACATTTCAGGATGGAGTTTTCTCTTAGGCTGATTTGCTGAGCAAAATTCTACCATCTCCAGAGCAAGTGAACCCCCCCAGTTAGGTAGCCTCCTCCCCACTTCTGCTAAGGACCCTGCAATTATTCTCTTTCTTGTATTACTACCATAAAAAAAATTCCCTCTTGGGTTTAGAGAGCTAGTACAGGAAGTAGGGTGCTTACCTGGAGGCAAGATGACTGGGTTGGATCCCCTCACACAATGTATGGTTCCAGGAACCCAGGAGTAATCCCCGAGTACCGCTGGGTGTAGCCCCCAAACAAAAGGAAACAGAACAAAACCCTTTCTGGGCACGTATGTCTATTTTATTTCCTCTGCCTTCTATTTTTGTCACAGGAAAGTAATTTTGGTCTCTGGGTGCATCATACTGAAAGGCTGAACAGAACGGTGTGCTCAGGACAGCTGAGTTTCGGATTTATTTTTCTCCTTTTATCTCCTCTGCTTAGCCCTTCCTGAGACCCGGCTTTCTCTCTGAGGCCCGCCTGTCTCAGCACTATGAGTGTTTGATATCTCTTGCAGTTGTTATTTAGCGTATTGTCATTTTCATTCCCGGCAACCGTCCTTGGGTCACCGAAGGACCTCTCAGATCATCTGAATGGACCACGTTAGCCAGCAGATTTGAGAGAAACAACGACTGGCGAATGCTCCAGTGTCTTTTTATTTTTTGCAGAAACGCCATCGACCCACCGTCAGGAGGCCCCCTCCGGGCGCCAGCTGCGCTCCCTGGAATGCGTCTAGGCTGCTGCTGTGCACCAGGTGGCGCTGCAGGCTCGTGCACGGAGCGAGGACCCTGGGAGCGCTTCTTCCCCAGTGCTTGCACAGCGTGTCCAGTGTCCCAGGCTCCATCTGTGTCCGTACCCTTTCCTCAGACCCTCTTGCAGGCAACCTGCTTGGAACGACCCTCGGGATAGTGCAGCGTAGTACCTGAAGGACCCTTTTCCCATTCACCATTTTCTGGGGTGGGGTGAAGCAGAGTGAGGGGCCTGGGAGGGGCTTGCATGAGAATTGAGCAGCCACTGACCCCGAGCCTTGCTCTGGACCCTGATCTTGGAACTCAAGAGCTTCTGAAAACTGCTTGCTCTTCACTTTTCCTCTCTGTGAAATGGGAAGGATGCTGCTGCTGTGAAGAGCAGACCAGGCGTCACTGGCAGACGCCGCTGCTTTTCCTGAGGTTCCCTTGCACCCATCTCTCGATCCTTTTTGGGGGGTGGGCTCCCCAAGGGTGCTCAGAAGGTACGGGGGTGGGTGGCTGTTGGGAACTCTCGGCTTGGCAGGCTGTTGCTTAAATGCTCGGTTGAGAATGCACTCATGTGCGTCCCTTCTTTTGGAGTGTTTTTGTGTGTGTGTGTGTGTGTGTGTGTGTTAAGGAGGCGCAAACCTGGCCTCAGGTGCTAGGGCGTACTCCTGGCTCTGTGCTTAGGGATCACTGCTGGCGGAGCTTCAGGGACGCTAGACACTGAATCCATATATGGGGCGCTAGACACCGAATCCATATGGCCACTTGCAGGGCAAGCAGGCACACCTGTTGTGCTGTCGCTCCGCCCAAGTCTTCTTTCACTGGGGCCAATCGCGTTTGAAGGTGATGTGTAACAGCACATCATTGCAGACCTGCTCGCGTCTGCCCTGTAGTAACATCTCGAAAGTCCGATTCTGCCACTCACTGAATGATTGCTCCTTGTCCCCAGTGGTGGCTCACCTGCTCCCCTTCCCAGTTGGGAACTATCCTGCGCTTTTCCTGAGAAACTGCTCTCCTGGGTTCCGCCTGCCTACTATGGGGGTGCCCAGCCCCTGACCCCCATTTCCGGCTTGTGCGCAGCAGTTTGGGGGCTGTGCTTCCCACCAACACTCCCTCCCAACCCCCTTCCTAGGTCATTTTCCGCTTGTCTGGCCCCAGCCCGATGGAATTCTTTTTCTGACTCTGCTCCTCCAGCTCCCGAATCTCCTACCACACAAACGACACCAGATCCTCCCAGGCGTCTCACGCCAATTCCCGAACCCTCTCGGTCTCTTTGCCTCCGCTCCAGGTGCGCCAGTGGGTTGCCAAGAGCTGCAGATGTTAGCATACCCTCCACCTTGCCGTTGCCCGGAGTGCTCTTCCTGAATCCTTTCCCCGACACAAGGCCTGGATGGAGTCTTGCGCTGTGCCGACTCTCTGCAGGCCAGGGAGAAGGCTCCAAGGGCTAGGGCTAGTATACCAGAGGCTCTGGTTCGATCTCCGGCACCACACGGTCCGAAAGCCAAAGTCAAGAACCCACCACCCCCCCTCCTCCCCATCCCCTCCCCACCCCGCCCCGATCCTGCAGTAATTTTGTGACAAAAATTAAGCTCTTTTCCTGCTTACCAGTTCTGGGAACTTTCCTCCGCCCTGACCTTGCCTACACTCCCTTTTGATATAGGAGGAGGAGTAGGAGCTACGAGTTCCCTAGCTCTGACTGGCAGTGCTCCCCGCTTGGACCTGCGATACTCCTCAGCTCGGACCTGCGGTGCTCCCCAGCTCTCAATCTGTGGCTCCTCATTGGCCGATTCCCCACTTGCCTTATGACCAGCTCAGGGTCATAAGGCAGGCAGGCAGGCAGGCGACTTCCTTAAACCTTTTGCTCTGCTCTTGTAGCTCTCCTGAGTCCATTTGTCTGTTTTCTTCTTTTTTGGAGGGGGTGGAGGGTGGGCACACCCAGTGGTGTTCAGGGCTTACTCCTGGCTCTGCTCTCAGAGATCACTCCTTTCTCACAGGACCATACGGGATGCCAGAGATCAAACCTGGGTCTGGTGCACACAAGGCAAATGCCCTATTTGTTCTACTATTCGCTTCAGCCCCACGTTATCATTCGAGTATTCTTTGTGGTGTTTCTCAACCTGCCATAATACCTGGCACAGTGGGGTGCACGGGGTGTTCACTGAAGGCACAGTGGGTAAGTGAAGGGGAAGGACTGTGTGTTACAGTGAAAAGATCACAATTGTGGGAGAGGGTTGCAGTTTGGGAGGGGAACTGAAGTGGGGATCCACGCTGCACAGGACAGGGACCCACTCTGTGAACCCCGACCTGAGCAATGTCACGGGATCCACTGATAAGCCCACAGGACTGAGTTAGGCTTTGGCATCTGTGGAAGAGCCACACCACAGCCCTGGCTTTGGGTCCTTGTGCCCAGGTGCCATAGAAGAAGCTTTCTGCATTCCAGGGGTTGGTGCCCATGACCAGGGGGCCACGGGCCTGCTAGTGCCTTTATGGCCCCACATGCTTGTTCAAGGGCTTGGGTGTGGTGAGAGGGTGATGGTCAGCAGGAGCAGAGCATGGAAAAGGGTAGGAGGGTTAGTCACTCCTTGGATGTTTGGGACCTGGGGCCAGGCAGGAAGTATGGAAGATCTAGAGGAGAGCTGGGTTATGGCTCCCCAGTGCTGCTGGCTGCCTCCCCACTTGGCTTTGGCTCTTGCTGAAGGGCATCATGTAGTGGGGCTGGTGGCCTGCCGGAGCGCCTTTAGAGACTCACACATGGATGTTTGTGGAAGCCTGGGACAGACCTTCTGGCTGTGGCAGCACCTTCTGGTGGGAAGAACCTCCTCTCGCCCCACTCCCTAGGTACCCAAGACCTCCATCACATTCCATTAGAATGCATTGAGGTTGATGTTCTCGCAACGTCTCCCAAGTGGCATTGTCTCATCTCTGGTTCAAGACTTTGCTTTATGCTCAGATTCTTTTAATCACAGTTCAGAGTCCCCTCATCCAGCAGGGTCAATAGCCTATCAGGATGCAATCCATCAGCTTGAACAAACTGCCAAGGGGCAGATACTGAGCACCAGGGCGGTCAGGGTAGACGGGGGCTACCTCGCCGGCCTCAGTGTGCAAGGGTCAGAAGATAAGGACCCCTTAGGGAAACCTAGTTCTCAGGCTCCTCAGGAGCTTGGGTGCCTTTGCTAGCCCCTGTCGGATGTGACCGGCTCTTTCCAGCCTGCTCTGTGCTGAGGAGAAGGGACGCTGGAAGGACACAGTGCTCTTGGGCCATCTGGTCTCCCTCCTGCCAAGCTGCCTATTCCCCAGAGTGTCTTTCCTTATCTCCATCCAGCACAGTTCTGGGACTCTCAGGCACCAGACGTTTGGCCACTTTCCTTGGGGGGAACCATTCCACGCACACGCAGAGCTGATGGCTTTAGAGAACCTGTGGCATGAGTGGACGGATGCGCCGTGGAGGCAGAGACTGCCCCGCTGCTGCTGTGCTTACTCTGCAAAAACAAGGCAAAGCAAGTACTTCTCTCTTTGTGTATTTCTCCCCCTTTTCTCCTAAAGAGTCAAATGAATTGAATCGCCCAGAATAGCTGCTGGTTTATTCCAAACGAACAGAGCCCTTCCAAGTGTGTAGCTTTGATTTTCCACTCGATTCAGGTTCTGCAATTTTAGGCATTTTCCTTTGTGTTTCTTCATTTTTTACGTGCATTTCTGTGCATCAAGCAAAGTCAAATTTATGAGTTTGTTCCTTTTTATCTATACCTCAATTGAGCTAAATATGTAGTGACCCATAGTCTGGCCAAACCACCCTGTGGTTCTTGAGGTTACCCAGGCTCGGTGTAGCCCCAAGTGGTGGGATCACGTGGTGTTGGTGTGAAGGATCAGACCTAGGTCTTTAGATCATCATCTTTAATCTTTTCTCCAGTTTCATGAGATGTTGAACTGTGGATTAAAAAAGATTTTTTTTGGTTTGCTTTTGTGCCATACCCAATGATGCTCAGGTGCTTGGGGGACCATATGGGATGCTCTGGATCAAACCTGGGTCAGCTGTAGGCAAGTACAACCCTATCTGCTGTAGTGTTACTCCTGCCCCAGGGATACCATTTCTTTTTGTTTGTTTTTCTTTTGTTTTGGAACCACACCCAGTGGTGTTTAGGGCTTATTCCTGGATCTGAACTCAGGAATCACTCCCTGCAGGCTTGGGGACCATATGGGATGTTGGGGACTGAAGCTATGTGGATTTGTGTGAGAGGTGAGCACCCAAATCACTGTACTATCACTGCAGCCCCCTGAACTGTCTGGATTTTAATTCATCACCATATCCCTACCACCTAGCAGAATATCGATACAACTCTGTACTTAGTTGATATTTATTGAATGCATTTAGGTTCTAATATTTCCTTCTAGGGGCCAGGATTGTGACTCAGGGCTGAGTGAACGTACCTTCCATGGACTCAATCTATCAACAAAAAGTATTTTCTTCACTTTTATCTTTGTGCATACATTGGCTATTTGTTAATAAAAATGAGGTCCATGCCATACATAGTCATATTCTATATTTTCCACTTTTATTATTTTTTGAAAAATCACATGATCTAAAAATATTTATGATTTAAAATATAACTTTTAAAATTATACCCTGATCCATCCAATATTGTGCTTTACTCAGTCATTTCCTATACAAATGAAATCTTAGAGTATGTGTTACTTCTTTCCTTGTTTTTTTATTCAGCATTTTATTCATGCTGTTGCATTTATCAGTAATTATTTCTTTTTAATTGTCTGTATTGTATTCAGTTATTTGTAAAACTATTGCTGTTGGATGAAATGAAAGATCATTATTACTATCACTATCACTATCTTCCCGTTAATCATCTATTTGCTAGAGCAGGCACCAGTAATATCTCCATATGTCCTGTCTCATGCTAGTAGAATCCAAAGGCATCCGCTTGCTCCAGGAACATAAAGAGCCTCAAACAATTATATTAGGTCACAGGAATGACCTAATATAAATGTTATCATTATTACTATATGATTAAAATGATGACATTAAGTGACATTATGCAATTATTGAGTTTACATACATTTAATCTTATAAAAAATCTGAATTGTTTTCCCAAACAGTTTTAACCTTCACTCTCTTCAGGTAATGCCGGAGTTCTATTTGCTCAATATTTTCCAGCACTAGGTACTGAGAATTTAATTTGAGCAATTCTAATAGATTTCTGAAGTGGTGTCTCAGTAGAATTCATTTTGCATTTCCTAATGACTAATAATACCAAGGACTTTTAATCCTTCCTTCCTTCCTTCCTTCCTTCCTTCCTTCCTTCCTTCCTTCCTTCCTTCCTTCCTTCCTTCCTTCCTTCCTTCCTTCCTTCCTTCCTTCCCTTCCTTCCTTCCTTCCTTCCCCTTCCTTCCTTCCTTCCTTCCTTCCTTCCTTCCTTCCCCCTCCCTCTCTCTCTCCTCTCCTCTCTCTCTCCTCATCTCTCTCTTTCTTTCTCTCTTTCTCTTTCTTTCTTTCTTTTCTTTCTTTCTTTCTTTCTTTCTTTCTTTCTTTCTTTCTTTCTTTCTTTTCTTTCTTTCTTTCTTTCTTTCTTTCTTTCTTTCTTTCTTTCTTTCTTTCTTTCTTTCTTTCTTTCTTTCTTTCTTTCTTTCTTTCTCTCTTTCTTTCTTTCTCTCTCTCTCTTTCTTTCTTCTGTCTTTTTCTTCAATGATATTGCTAAATCTTTTCCAGAGAAGTTGTGCTAATTTACAATCTTTTGGTGTTATTTATGGATCACATTTGGCAAAGCCCAGAGGTTTTAGTCCTGGTTCTACACTCAGGAATTATTTCTGGTAGACTTGGGGGACCATATGGGATGCCAGATATTGAACTTGGTTAACTGGATGCAAGTTAATTGCCATACCTGCTATACTATCTCTCCAGTCCCCAATTTATAATTTTTTACTTTATTTAAACACTGTGATTTACAAAGTACAAAGTTTTTCACAATATAGTTGTTAGAAAGATTCATGGTTCAACACCAATCCCACCACCAGTGTGCTCCTACTACCACCAGAGACCCTCATTTCCCACCCACCTCCATCTCCATGCTTGCTCCCTTAGCCGGCGCTAATTATATTGACCATTACAGCCCATATAAAAGAATGGTATCGATAAATTCATGACTTTCTTTTTTCTGGGTTATTATGTGAGTCTGACCAATTTATATTCTTGCATTCACTTTCTAAGTTTCTAGAACATAGTGGGTTTGTACTAGTCAACTCCAGGTACACTACCATTGCACCTATGGCCAACAGTTATTTAAAATTTTTCTCAACCTCTGTTTGAACTTGTCCTTTGCATACACTGAATAATCTATTCTATATTGCTTGATGGAGCTAATTCTCTAAATATGGTCAATGAATATATTCTTAGACAAAAGTCAATGGACATTATTAAATCTCCATTATGCCACTTGAACCCACTGTATAGGAAATTATCAATATGCTCCGACAGACCACACATTGTGCCCACGCACTTATGATTGCATGCCCCATACTTAATTCTATGAGATGTGATGGAATACCTGGTACATCAGTGCACAAGACTTTGAGGTATTGCTGTGGCTGCGAAGTGAAATGACCTCGCAATACAGGGAGAGCTGGCAGGAGCTCTCCCATGTATCTACATGCCTGGATCATGACTGACATTGCTAACACTGGGCCTTCCGAGGGGACTGAGGTGGGGGAAGGGCCCCAGCTCCAGCTCCACAGAAGCCTGATGAGCTTAGCCGGAAGGGATCCGCATACCTGGGCTTGCAGTTGGCTTCTCTCCTGGGTGGGGCTCTGACCAACTGTGGAGTCCCGACCTCGAAAATGGCTGCAGTTGTGTTGTGCGAGGTTTTTCTGACTTCTGGGGGCCTATTGGGGGAAGGAGAGGACCAGAACCGACCCCCCTTCCAGGACGCCTCATGGTTGGCTGCCAATTTATAATTTTTAAGGGTTGCTATGCCACCTTTCAAAAATGTTTTAAAGCAGTGGTCAGAGAGATAGTGCAGAAGGTAGAGCTCTTACCTTACATGTAGCTGGTCTGGGTTCAATCCCCAGCATACCATATGTTCTCCTGAGCACCTCCCGGAGTTATTCCTGAGTGTAGAGCCAGAAGTAAACCTGAGCATTGCTGGTGTTACCACCCCCCCCCCCCAAAAAAAAACCCAAATGAAAATAAGTTTCATTTTTTTTTTGCTTTTTTTAGGTCACACCCTGTAATGCTCTGGGGTTACTCCTGGCTCTGCACTCAGGAATTACTCCTGGTGGTGCCCAGGGGACCATATAGGATGCTGGGAATCGAACTCGCTACATGCAAGGCAAATGCCCAACTTGTCACTCCTGCCCCTGAGTAAATGTTTTAAAGCATTACATTTTTTAAAGTTTAAAATTATTTAAAAATTAAAAAAATTGAAAAGCTGTTTTTTTGATTTGCTATGTGAGTTTTGAGACCACCTTAAAGAAAGATGCCAGAGAGCCTGGCCCCACAGGGTTCCAACACCCGCACCCCCCCCACCCCCCCTTTTGGGACCCCGCCCCCCCAGCCCCCCCCCCCCGTCAAGCTCGCCCCCACCGCGCAAGAATCCCGGATGCTTTATTTATTTCATTTTCTATGGTGCAGGATAGAATACAGACCCTCACACATGGAAAGAAACTGCTCTATCACTGAGCTACATTCCTCATCCAGTATCTTGTTTTAATTTGTGTTTTTAAAAAAATTTCTAATGAAATTGAACTCCAAAAGAAAAAGAGTGGCCCAGGTGAGCCACTTACCTAAGCTCCCTCAGAGTCCAGTTCTTTATCCCTGAGGTGAAGTTCCTGAGGTGTTTTCATGGAGGAGGTTTGTGAGGAGCTTATATGAGGTTATAGGAAAGGGGCTTCACAGAGAGCTGGGGACATCACAAGGACCCTTCTCCTTAACAGAGACAGAGAAATGGTCCCAATAGCCAGACTCAGGGCCGTGTTTCCTTGCTGGTCAGGGCTGGATGTTATGCAAGGAGTGAGAGACTGAGAGGCGAGAGTCTGGAGTCAGGCCCTGCCCCTCACCTCCCTCACCATCCTGGCAGATGACCTCAGCTCCCTCGGCCTCAGCCTCGAGCATGGCGTGTGTGAGGTAATGTCTGCAGGGGAGTGAGGGGCACTCTGTGTCAGAGATGGAAACAAAGAACTGTTCCTTCCCTTAACTCCACGTGCTTCCTCTCTGCCCTACACAGAGGCAGAATGACGGTGCACCTTTCAGAGGACAGCCCCTTTGTCCTCAACACACTCTGACTGTTGGGGATGCTCTCCACTTATCTGAGGAGGACCCATCTTGGCTGGAGGTAATAATTCCCTGTTCACATCTCTCTCCTCATCATGCTCCTAAGAGACCTGTATGGCTGAGTTTGGGCAGAAGAAACAAGAGAGTTTTAAGCACTTTGAAAAGGCCTAGGGTAAAGAATGTTTAAGAAACACTTGAGGAGCTACCACCCTTCTCTGTGGAAGGTGCTTGGTTTCAGCACACTGCTCGCTGTCACAGCTAGGGTGCTGGAGAAGTGTGGGTTGTCTGAATTTAACTCACTGGGCATGGGTATAGGCAGAAGTCAGGTAAGTCTTGTCCATGCATCTTTACTGTGGTCACCATTCAGACCCTGGGAGAGCAAAGCTGGGCTGTAGCCACATTGAGCTGTGAGCCACCGACTGTATTTCTTGCATAGAGACTTCCCTGGAAATTTTCTCTGTGACATCAGAAAGAAGTCTCAAGTTATAGGAATGACTCTCTAATGATCCAATAACTGGTTTTTAAAGTAATAATGATTATTTATTACAATGGTTATTATAATAATTATTATATTAATTATTATAATAAATAATAATAACCCTGATAATTATAGTAATTATTATTAGGGTTTGGGGGCCATGCATGGTAATAGTTAGGGTGCAGGGGAAGGCTCCAGCCTCTACTTGGACGTGTGTGCACTTCTCCAGATGTGAGTTAAAAGACAAGGGCAGCTGTCTTTGATGGTGGTGGTGGTGGGTCCTCTCTCGGTATACAGTTTAGTTTCACACTGTGGGCTCTATGAAAAAAGTCAGTGACTGAAGAGCAGAAAAGGGACTAAGAAGCAATATAGCTGACAGAATTGATGAATATGAGCAGGAGAATGTAAAGGAAAGGATGATTATTTGAATCTGTTAAAAAGCAGAAGAAGGGACTGGGGAGAAAGTATAGCGGGTGGGGGACTTGCCTCACACACAGCTGACCTGGGTTCTATCCCGGCACCATCTATGTACCCCTGAGTTCCACCAGGAATAACTCTTGAATGTAGAACCAGGGCTAAGCCCTGAATACCACCAGATATGGCCCCCAAAAAACAAAAAGTAAGAGAAATTGGAGAAGAGTTGTCCCGTGAATGTGGGAGGAAGACCATCAGGGAGGGAAGAAAGGATTAAAGGGGCTAGGAGGATGCAGGCTGAAGGTGAGGATAAGGGAGTATTAAAAAAGCAACATTGCTGGCTTTGAAGATAGAGGAAGGGACCACGAGCCCAGGGCAGTGGGCAGCAGCCAGAAATCGCAATGGCAAAGCTATCTGCCCTTCACTTCCCACAGAGTAAGGCCATCCTGTTGACACCTTCTGTAGGTCAGGGACACCCACTTCAGACTTCCAACCTCCAGATTGGTGAGAGAATCAATGGCTTTGAGACACAGCATTGGAGGTGATTTATTGTACCCATGAAATACATGTGGGGAGCCCATTTTACTCAGGACTGTTCCTAAGTATGTTGACACAGTCATTCACTATAAAGTCTATTATTATTGTTATTTTGGATCTGGGGCCATACTCAGTGTTACTCAGGGCTTACTCCTGACTCTGCACTCAGGAATCACTCCTTGTTGGGCTCAGGAGACTGTATGGGATGCTGGGGATTTGAACCCAGGTACAACGAGAGCACTGAGCTGGTTATCCTATTGCGCCAGTCCCAAGGTCATAATTGCTTTCATAGAGAAGTGGCCTGATTACAATACATAGCACAACGATGACCCCATATCAAAAACAGTGGTGGGCTGGTGGGCACGCATGCAAGCTCAAAGAGGTCTGGGCCTGAAGTCATGAAACAGGAACGATGTGCAGGCCATTGAGGCTACCTTCCACAGGGGAACAGAACATGGAAGCCATGAGCCAGACCCTTCTGCAACTCTCCAGCTCTCTTTCCCAGTGGTGGCTAAGCTTATGGAAGGCTGTGTCAGATCATCAGGAAGGAGACAACTGTTCCCAAATGCAGATCTCTGAAAGGGCCTCAATTGATAGTCCGGGATTCATGGAGGAGGATGGGCGACATTAATTGGGGGCTGCGGTGGAGGTCACCCCTATTCCCCACCCCTGGGGAGCACCAAAAGAGCAGCTGTCGCGGCAGCAGCTGCCGCAGCACACTCAGCCCTGTTTTCCAAACACACATTTCCTCCTGTGTTGCATTATCTGGCCGACCTGCTAATTAGTTCTCTGGTCCCGGTAAGTCTGGTTACTTACCGGCTAGAATCTCTTATTGCTCCCCCAATAGAAGTTGCATGCTTTTGCCCATTAGGTTTTACTGTGAAAGCAAAAGCCTACATTTTTACCATTTCTTTCTTTCTTTTTTTTTTCTTTAAAGGACAAGAGGGGGACAAAATAAAAAAAAAGCACAAATACTCAGAGTGTAGCTCTTGGGTGTCAGCTGTGGGACCTGTCTTGGAAAACTTGATTAGGTCCAGTGAATGAGTGACTTTCTCTCATGAAGTGACTGTAAAAACTTCTTTTCTTCTGCTAGCACTTCCCTCTGGGGACTTGTTGGCAGAGAGAATGGAGTTTCTCAGCAATAATACATTTCCAAGTTATTATGCGAGTGGAGGAGAAATACGGGGGTTTGAGAGAACACTTTTATGACAGGCCAAAGTGCTAAAAAATAACGAAATGAGTGCAATCTCCAGACACTGTCAACATTTCAAGTCGGGGAAAATTTGGTTGATGGCAAAACCTCTTGCTTACTTATGTTAGATCCCCAGATAAAGGGAACAAATCATGCTTGCATGTAAATGGGGACAGTCAAAACTTCTGCCTCATGGAATTGTGACTTCCTGCGATTTCTTGTCAATTCTGCCATATTTCCTTCTTCTTGGTGTCTCTGTAGTGGCCCTTGGTTTTTCAGAAGATGATTAATTGTCTAAAAATCAAGGACTCACCATTTCACTGGGAGGTTTGGAGTGCTGTGTCTAAGCAGAGAAGGAAGCTGAAAGTGAAGATGAGCCCTCTATGGGGTCTCTGGACACACTCAGGACAGTGTTTGGGAAATAAATGTATGTGTCCACTCACAGGCAGGAATGCCATGAGTCCAAGAGAGGGGGACCCTGAGGCCTACTGGATGCTTCTGGCAGAACCATCCCATTGAGGTTACCTGGCTGTGGAACCGGGCCATTGAATCATTTGACCTTTTCTGAGGTCAGGATGTATGGTTGGTTAGTTTTATTGAACAATTCATTAGCTATTGTTGAGGACTTAATTGGAGCTAGTTGAATCATGGTTGTGCTTAACAAAAGGGATGAACACTCTTGAGGAGTATTCTCGTTTTGACTTTTCTTGGCATTGGGGATCAGCTCTTTGTGATCTTGCATTCTTTAATCCTTCATTTGTGATCTTGCATTCTTTAATCCTTCATTTGTGATCTTGCATTCTTTAATCCTTCATTTGTGATCTTGCATTCTTTATTCCTTCATTTGCTCACCCACTCATGCATGCATGTCTGTAGGCATTCACTCAAGAAACATTTCATTTTCTCCTGAAAATCTTGGGTCACTGCTGTGCTCATTACTGGGTAGTCTAAACCTTTTAGAAAGTGGTTCTTGCTGGTGAATTAGGTAAAGAACTCAGGACAGGAGCAGGGAGAAGACAGAGGCATGGAATTCTTTGGCTGCTCTCCATTATGTGGGCGCTTTGCTTCAGATGGGATTTCAATTAGTGGTGTTGTCAGTGACATTACGCGCTGAACCTTATCCCAAGCACTTTGGGTGAACAAAAAAGTTACTGTGGCCTAATGAATGGGAACAAGATGTTTCCCCTACCACCAGGGGACGTGATTAAATGGTCATCACCATTAATAAGGCATGCAAGGAGCAGGCACAAGCACCTTCCCGCTGAGGGGTTAAAATATACTTCTCTATCTAAGTGTATTTTAAATTTTCATTGTGTCTGCTACCTGTTCATGTGCTAGTATATTTTACTTATCTTTGGGAGGAGTGGGTGGTGGGTGGGATGGAGGAACAGGTATAGCAGGATTTTCAGGGATCAGATGATATTGGAATCTAACATTCGTGGAGTGTTTGTGCTAGGCGCCCTGGGATATATGAGGTGATAAGTTCCCCTTCAGTTGGGAAAGGAAGATCTCTGGAGTCTGTGGAAATATTAGCAGTGTTTGATTTGACTATGATGTTTTTCTTTAAGGGAGAGAATACCCTCAAGACATGTGGAAAAGGACAAATTAATAATGCATTGCATTGGGGGTGAAAGTCCATGAGACAAATGTAAAAAGACCTTTAAGAAACATTGAAGAGGGGCCTATTGTAGAATGGCTCATTGACTTAAAGCACTAGTTCATTAATGAAAGGACTTAAAGAAATAGGGAAGAAATATCTGCACACTCATGTTCATTGCCGAGTCATTCACAATTTCAAGGGGTGGAAGCAAGCCCCAATGTCTATCAAGAGATGAAGGGATAAGGAAAATGTGCCAGTAGACAGGGGATATGGCTCAATGGTTAAGTGCATTGCCTCACATGCATGAGACTTGGGTTTGATTCCTGGTACCAAACAAACTATAAACGTGATATAAACACACAATAGAATATTATTCAGGTTTCAGAAGAAATAAATACTGTGCTGAAAAGAGAGTTCAGCAGACTGGAGTACGTATTTCATATGCAGGAGGGAGCTGGGAGCAACCTTGAGCTCAGAACTGGGAATTACTCCTGAGCACTGAAAAAGAAATAAAAAGAAGCAGGAGACAGAGAAGTAGGAGACAGAGAAGAAAAAGGAGGCAGAGGAGGAGGAGAAGCAGTAATCCTATCCATACTATAGTATGAACCTTAAGGACTCTATACTAAGCTAGCCACAAAAAGATGGGTGCTAGATAATTCTAGATCTATGAGGTACTTACAGAAGTCAAACTTACAAAAACCAAAATAAATGGTTTACATTTTCTAAAGGCTAGAGGGGGCAATACGGAGCTGTTCGATGAGTATGATTTTAGTTTTGCAGAATGAAAGTATTCTAGATCTCTGTTGCTTAATATGTGAATATATTTAACAAAAATTAACTGTCCATTTAAAAATGGTTCATTTTAAAATTATAATGAATTGCATGTAACATGATCTTTTCACCATTAAAAACGATATTGAAGGATACAGCTCCCTATTTCATTTTGGTTAACAAAACTCATGGCAAAGTTCTGACCCATCAGTCCATTTACTCATTTACAAACTCATCAATTTAGAACTTAGAACTATGTAAATTATCATGGATATTTGTATTAACTCACTTGTGTGAGTTAACAAGGTAAATGAGAAAGAAGCAAGGCAAGTTTTACTGCTTAAAGTAAGCTTGACTTGGTACTTTCTTTCACAATAGGATTTGATTTTTTCCAAACTGGTTATAAAGGAGATATTTCCTCCAAATTGGAACAAAAATCCTTCAGTTCCAAGACTACAAGAAAATATATATTTAAAGTATGCATGACATGGGGCAGAGCTGCTCCTTGCTCTCCCTTTGCCCAGCCGCTCATGAGGTGCCGGGAGGCATGGCAGGTTCTAGCCCTGGCCTGCCCCCCCCAGCAGAGCCTCACAACAAGCCAGACGGGACCCCCCCCCCCCACACACACACACTCTTGGGGCCCACCATTTTCCTCATCCGACTTCCCTCTCATCACAACTCCACCCAGCAGACCAGACTATCACAGTATCACAGCCCGGATCATCCACACCCACCCTGCAGCAGTTTTTTTTTTTCAACCTGGCCCAGGTATGCTGAACCAGAGACTCTCAGACATGGGGTAGAGCTGCTCCTTGCTCTTCCTGTGCCCAGCCGCTCATGAGGTGCCCGGGAGGCATGGCGGGTTCTAGCCCTGGCCTGCAACCCCAGCAGAGCCTCACAACAAGCCAGGCGACCCCCCCCATGGGGGGCCGCCATCTTCCGCATCCGGGCTTCCCTCTTGTCACAAGTCCACCCAGCAGACCAGACTATCACAGCCCGGATCATCCACACCCACCCTGCAGCAGTTTTTTTTTCAATCCGCCCAGGTATGCTGAACCAGAGACTCTCAGACATGGGGCAGAGCTGCTCCTTGCTCTCCCTGTGCCCAGCTGCTCATGAGGTGCCCGGGAGGCATGGCAGGTTCTAGCCCTGGCCTGCCACCCCAGCAGAGCCTCACAACAAGCCAGATGACCCCCGACTCCATGGGGGCCGCCATCTTCCACATCCGGACTTCCCTCTCGTCACAACTCCACCCAGCAGACCCGACTATCACAGCCTGGCTTGCGCTGCCGCTAGCGGCTGCACAGTTCATCAATAAATGCTTTATTCAGAGGTGACTACAAGAGTATGCCACCCGCATGGCAAGCCTGGCAAGCTGCTCGTGTCGTATTTGATATGCCAAATACCAGTAACATTTATATTAGGTCATTCCCATGACCTAATATAATGGTTTGAGGCTCTTTATGTTCCTGGAGCAAGCAGATGCCTTTGGGTCTCTACTAGCATGAGACAGGACATATGGAGATATTACTGGTGCCCGCTCTAGCAAATAGATGAACAGGAAGATAGTGATAGTATGCATATAATATACCAAAATACATCTTTTAAGACTACTTACACAATGTTTACATTCTTAATTTGGGGTGGCCTCCTTAACTTTACTGAGGTATACAGGAACTATTCCTGGGGGATAGTCAACTGGCTGTGCGGATCTGACAGTTCTGTGCTCAGAAAGGTGATGTTGCTTGAGCCCATGGTGCTGGGGACTGCCAGGACCGCACCTGACAGTGCTGGGGACTGCCCGTCATGCTGGAATTGTAGCCAGGGCCTTGTGTGTGCAAGGCATGAGCCTCAATCTTTTGGACTATCTTCTCAGCTCCTGTGGGGTGTTAACTTAGTTACACAGGAGGTAACCAAAATATGAGGACATGCCTAGGAAAGGAATGTCTTGATCATTCCAATGAGATGCCACTTAATTTAGTATTTTTTTTTTTGCTTTTTTGGGTCACACCCGGCGATGCTCAGGGGTTACTCCTGGCTCTTTGCTCAGGAATTACTCCTGGCAGTGCTCGGGGGACCATATGGGATGCCAAGGACTGAACTCGGGTCGGCTACGCACAAGGCAAATGCCCTACCTGCTGTGCTATCACCGGGCCCCTAAGTTAGTAATTTAGTTGAGAGAAGCTTTCTTCCACCTAGGCACTCTCCAAGTATTTCTTGCCCAGGAATAACATTTCCTAGTATGTTGAACACTAGCTAAACACTGATTCAAGTTTTAACTTCAATTTTTACGAATTTGTTTGTATGAGCATTGCAATTGTCGAAGACATTTCTTGTCTGTTCTTTAAGTTGGTATTTACCATGTCCAGCAACACAACCAAGTGAGCCTCTTTGTCCTCCTCAGCCTGAGCACTGATCCTTCTTGCTGGGAAAGAAGCCGGAACCGAGGGAACATCTCGCTGACTCGGTTGCCTGTAGCTAAGCTTGTGTGTCCAGTGACATTTGATGCTGGCCGAGTGGCAGTGGCTCCTCCGTTAGCACCCAGGGGCTCAGTCCCTTCACCCTACTGGCTGTTAACTGGCAGGGTTCATTCCTCTTAGAAGACAGGTTTCTGGGTATGGAGAACTATAATGCTTTGTTCAGTGTCAAGAAATCATAGGCCAAATGTGAAGGACAGAGTCTAAACTTTTGAGGAGGACTTCACCAAGCTTCACTCACCCTTGGTGGGAGGTCATGCTTTCCTGTGGCCTTGCACCTTAGGACTTAGGACGCAGACTTCCTGGGTTCAAATCCCAGGCCCCAGCCAGGGCTTCCCTCCCTATATATCCCTAAGAACAAGGGCTGGAGAGATTTGTTCTGCCTTCACCATATGGAAAGTAGGTGTAAAGATTTAAATGTGATGTTAGACTCTTTGGTACTGAGGAGTTCTGAAAATGTAGACAGATAGTCTTTAGGTGTAGAAAGGTCTGGGTTCACCATGAGTTGTGCCTTTCACAGAAATTCAGCAGAGCAGATGCCATAAGCCTGGCCACCATCTTGTGCCTCATACATGTTAGGGGAATAAAGAAAGATTGAGGAGAGGGGGAGACAGAGGAAATGGAAGATTTGGGGCTCATAAAGGAAAATGAAGCAGTAAGATGTTTCTTTTCTATTTTTTAAATTTAGGGTTGCACCCATCTCTACACACAGGGGTGCTCCTGATGGTGGGTGCTCAGGCAACCACGGGGGTGCAACTCTCCAGTTTCCTGCAGGTTAAACATATATTTCATTCCACTGAACTAACTAGTTCTCTGGCTCAGAATTTCCTGAGAACTACTGTGAGGGTGCACCCAGCACCTTGGCCATTTCCAGGTTAGGAAGAGATGCTCTTCTAGGAAGGATTTTTATTGGAGCCAGTTCCTTACTTAGGAACTTTTCTTAAGTTGTGATATTGGGGTTTTGTCTTTCAGCCAGGGCCCCTGAACATGGCTGTGCAATTCTGTATTCCACAAAGAAACTGACTGAGCGGAAGTGTCAGGCAGACCACCTCACTGAGCTCCTTGGGGGCTGAATCTGCTAGGAGGAAAGGGCAGCTATGCCACCCCATGACAGGGTCCCCTGATTTTACCTCTGGATCCCTGGCTAGATCCTGAGCACTTACCACATTTGGTTATTTGGGTAGAACACCGTTGCCCCCATGCCAGTGGCCTCACACTCTTGGCCTCCATCTCTACTGCCCATAGTCCGCTTTGTGGCACATAGAAATATTCATAAGATATGCATTAAATCCATTTTTCTCCTTTGCTGAAGAGTTTGAAAGTATTGCAAACGCTAATGAACTAGGGGTCTCACTTCTACTGGAGTATATTTTAGGTGACTACTTGGGAGAGGCGATTCTAAACACAAAAATGCTTGATGGGGGGACCTCAGTCAGCCTGGAGTGGGGATATTTTATTATATTTTATTGTTTTGAGGGGAAGCTCTTTCTTTTCTGTGCATTATTTTTGTATCTCTAGATGGTTTATAGAAGACTGGGTCTGTCTCCTGGACTTGAAAGTGTATGGCCCCAAGAGAAATATGCATAAAATTATAATGAGAAAAAATCCTCTAACAATAATCTTATATTTGATTAGTAGCTTCCTGGAGACTTTGAGTCTTTACTTTATTACTTCTGTTTATTTTCTATACCCTTGCCCCACCTCCCTTACTCCCCCCTCTCTCTCTCTCTCTCTCTCTCTCTCTCTCTGTACTGCTGAATTGAACCCACCTCTGCAAGGCAAGTGCTTTGCCATTGAGATGTGTCTACATCTCTCCTTTCTCTTTTTCTGTACATCCCAGCTGTAAGGCTGTGTGGGGACAAACGCTGTCATGCCTGGTGAAATGGATAGTATCTTTATTTCCATAAAGTATAGATGTAATCAAAAAGGGAATAGTGCCATGCTTTTCCTTCCTTCCTTCCTTCCTTCCTTCCTTCCTTCCTTCCTTCCTTCCTTCCTTCCTTCCTTCCTTCCTTCCTTCCTTCCTTCCTTCCTTCCTTCCTTCCTTCCTTCCTTCCTTCCTTCCTTCCTTCCTTCCTTCCTTCCTTCCTTCCTTCCTTCCTTCCTTCCTTCCTTCCATCTCATGTCTAACCCATGAGACACACAGTTACAAAGCTGTTCATGATTGGACTTTACTTATACAATGTTCTAATACCCATCCCTTCACCCTTCACCAAATATGAGGAACATGCCCAGGAAAGGAATGTCTTGATAGTCCCAATGATATGCCTAATTATCTCTTAAGTTATTTGAGGGTATCTTTCTTCTACCTATGCAAAGTTATAGTGTACACAGAGTGTACATTTTCTTTTTTATATTTATTTATTTTTATTTATTTATTTTTTAGTTTTATTTATTTATTTTATAATTACAAACATATACAATTAAAAGTTCATATTTGGGTTTTGGTCATACAGTGTTCCAGCACCCATCCCTCCACCAGTGCCCATCTCCTACCACCAACGTCCCCGGTTCCCTCCCCCTCCCCAGCCCTACTCAATGGCAGGTTCTTTATTTCTTTCCCTTTCTCTTTCTTTCTCTTTTCCTTCCCTTCCAGACTATGGATTACAGAACATACATTAAAGGGTTGTCATGTGTATCCTTTTGCCTCTATTTAATGCTCAGTTCTAGGTTGGTATTAGTACCCTCGACAATTGTTAGCACACTGTTCCATTTTCTGTCTTACCTAGCCTCTGACACACACACGCTTGCGATAATTTCCACCTTTGACAAGACCTCCTGATATATGATTTACTTGACCTTGGATATTGGTATCATAATATGTACATATATATTTATGTTATGCAAATAAATGCAGTCATTCTGTATCTGTCTCTCTCCTTCTGGCTAATTTCACTCAACATAATCTCCATGTCCATCCATTTATAGGCAAATTTTATAACTTCCTTTTTCCTAACAGCTGCATAGTATTCCATTGTGTAGATGTACCAAAACTTCTTTATCCAGTCATCGATTTTCAAGCACAGAGTGTACATTTTCTACTACCAATGTCCCAATTTCCCGTCCTGCCACCCCACCCCTGCACCTTAGACTGCCTCTATGGCAGGCACTTTTCTTCTTCTCTCTCTCTCTCTCTCTCTCTTTCTCTTTCTCTTTTCTCTCTCTGTACTTTTTGGGCATTATGGTTTGCAATACAGATACTGAAAGGCCATCATGTTTGGTCCTTTATCGCTTTCAGCACTCAACTCCCATCCAAAGCAATCACTTCCAACCATCATTGTTAGATGGTTGTCAAAGTTGTCTGTTCTTTATTCCAACTTCCCTCTCCCCTAGCACTTGAAGCAGGTCTCTTCACCATGGACCAATCTTCATGGCCCATGTTTCTCCTGTACTGGGTATTAGTCTCATGCACTGCCACATTCTTTAGAGTGGAGAAACCTTGGACTTCCTCCAGTTTCAATGAGTGAAGACAGTAAGATTGAGCTATGGCATTTGAAAGTTCCGATCCCATTTTGAAACTGTTGAGACTCTCACCTTTGTTCTCATGATCGCTTTAGATCATAAAGATTTGGTCTTTGAATCAAAAGGTGAACACTTGGCACCCTAAATTGGTGAGTTTTTGTACAGCAGACTAACTGATTCTCTCGCAGTACGATATCATTGGATTTTGTTATTGTAACTCCAGGCTTCTACTGCTCTTCTAAATCACATATTAGGGATGGCCGAGCACTGCCAACGGGCTAAATAGCATAAAATATAGCTCGTTCTGACTCAAAACCTTCCTGCAGATGCATAGATAAAGGATTTGGAGGAAGGACCCTGTGCAGTTTCAGGCTTGTCAGGCAAATCCATGTTTAGTGTAACAGTTGGAAGGCAGCATCCCAGGAGAGCTTTCATGGCGGCTGAGCCTCCCCTGAGTGACACTGGAACAGAAGATGGACTGGCTCCTGATCAAAATGGCCATCCAGCTGGCAACTGCTGAAGTCTGCTCGTGGAGGGGACTTCCTGCCTGACCCAGAGGGTCCTGAGGGAGCTCGTGCTGCAGGATGGGGGATGCTTCTCGGCTGCCTTTTCTTAGACTTCCAGGACTGTGAGTCATCATTGTGGTTAACAGCCTAGCAGGCAAGCTCATGCCAACCCAGCAGAAGTCAACCAGTCACTGAACTATCAAGCAAGTAAAGAAAGCGTTTGAACTGTATCCCTCTTATTGAGCTGTTTTCAATAGCGAATGGGTGGGAAAGGCCCCTCCCACACCTACCTCCTGCCACTTCAATGCCTGAGAGAGATCTGTGGCTGAAAAATGACCTGACTTGTCCCCTGAAGCCGCTGAGCTCATGTTCGTGGTGGGGACTGAATTCTTACCCTGCAGCAGAGCAGGCAAAGAATCCTGCTGCTTCGCCTCCATAACGGAGCAATCACACTTCCTCCAGTGTGAGAGTGTGTGTTTCTGTGGCTGAGAGTTTGGAGGAATGGAGTGAGCGAATGATGCATGCCTCTCTTGACGGCAGAACTGCAGGTCAGAGAGGGGAAACTTAATAGCTATTTAACCATTTTTAAACAAACCATAAAATCATATTGACCAAAGGCCTGCTGGGCTTTCTGTCTGCACGTCTTTGAGTGAAGTTGTTTTCCAAACCAAGCATGGGTTAGCCAAGATTCATGCATGCCATTCCACACTGGCTCTCCTTAATGGGTTCATACACCCTCCCCCCCCCCCCCCCATTGCGCACACACACACACACACACACACACACACACACACACAACAGCTGCCTGAGGTTTCTACACCAGAACGTTGAAGTGCTCCATGTCTGTGTTCTGAGATTCCTGGGGCTTCTAATGGAGGGTGTCTGGTGAGTCACTGAGGATGTCATCCTATCCCACTATTAGGAGGAGCCCTGAAATACATGGGAAAGAATTTTGAGGGTGAGGAGCAAGCCCCTTCTACTTTCCTTGGCAGCAGGAAGGTTTTTGAAATGGCCTCGTGTTGCACAAAATTGGGGTTTATGGGAAGTATTTTATTGACTCAGTCATACAAAAGGGACTGACACTATTTTTGTTGAGCACAACTATATTCTCTGTTCTTTGATTTTTTTTTTATGGAGAAGCCATAGAGAAAGTCCCAGAGAAAGTCTCTGTGGCCTGCTGGTGGTTTTCAGGGCTTCTTTGTGTCTCTGGGTCTGAGGTGGTGGTTTCCACAAAGTCTGATTTAATGTCACTGAGGAAAGCTTGTTAGTGGTTAAATCAGCCACAAATGGGCACTGGTGACATAGGAGTCAGAACCAAGATGGAGTGTCAGTAAGTAAACAAGGTCTTCAACTCAGCAGCGTCTGATCCTGGTTCTTGAAATGCCACCTCCTTATTATAGCTGTGAGTGAAGTGTCCGGAGATAGTGACTCTCACCTGGACCTTAAATGTGACCCCAAGTGTCCTTCTATGATAGTTATCTAGAAGAGGAAGGAGGCAAGGTGACCAGAGGGTTGAAGTTGGAATGGGGTGGATATTTAAAGAATTTAGTAGCCACCAGAAGCTGAAAGCAAAGAAGACCTTCTCCCCAGGGCTCATGGAGGGACTGGCCATGCCTTCTCCCATGTTGGTCCAGTGGTAATGCTTCTAGACTTTCCTACCTCCAGTATTCTGAGAGAAAAACATTTCTAGTTTTTGTTATGGTTATTGACAGTGGTGGTGGGATTTGGGCCATACCTGGCAGTACTCAGGGCTCTGTGCTCCTGCCTCAGTTCTTGTGGGGGTCTCTCCCAGCAGTGTTTGAAGGACCATGTGGTGCTGGAGATTTCACTGGAGCTGGTCACATACAAGGTAATCACGTTAACCTCTGTGTTATCTTTCCAGCTCAATTTCTGTTGTTTTCAGCCACCAAGTGTACAGTAATTTGTTATAGGAGCTGCCAACATCTAATATGCATTCCATTGGTTTATGTGAGCTGAGTTTCTCTATCTACAGCCTAGATAGAAGTAAAACTATAAATCCAAATAGGAAAGAAAATATAAAGTGAACATTTCTAATGGGCGGTGTGTGCTCTCTGTATTCTGTGAGTGACTGTTCCTAATTGGAAAGGCACAGTTTCAAGGCCTGTAGAGAGATTCTTAAGAACTTAGAGCCTCGTATCTTGCTTAAGTACAAGAAGAGCCAGACAACCTTGGGTTCAAATCTAGGACTTCTTAGCTCTGTGATCTTAGATAAGTTGAAGAACTTCTTTGGGACTCAGACAGTCCTTTGTGGATTAAGTGCATTAATCCATGTGAAATAGAGTGTTTGCCCACAAGTCCTCTAAAATCTTAGCCTTTGGCACTGGCCATTTAGAGTGTTCCAGCTACGATCAAGGCCGTCTCTGACGACCTCCCTATCTATGGAATGAACTAAGTGCTTTGAGAAGAGAGAAGGGAAAGAAATCATTTTTGGTTGGAGGATTTATGGGTGCATGAAGGACAAAGGAGCCATCTGGTCAAGATTTTGAGGAAGGAGCAGTCTCCCACCAGCAATGGCAGTGAGATGGGCAACCAGGGAGATATGTCAGCTTAAAGAAGATTGTGAGATGAGGGACAGAGCTATGTAGAGCCCACGATGTAGCCATGCCCTGGAAGGAGGGCTGGAGGGACATGGGAGGTAAAACAGTGAAGACAGGTCAGAGCCTGGGAGAAAAGGGTACTTGAAGCTGCCTCAGAATGTTTGCAGCTCACTGCAGTTCCAGCATGACCAATTAAGTCACAGGTAATTAAGCCTCCTGCGGGAAGCATGAGCAAATTCTTGGCACGGGCCACTTCATGGAGTGGGAGGGAAAGGAGCCCTCTACTTGTGAAGTGTCGGGTGAAGGAATGGCCAGACACTCACCACCAGTCTGGATGAAGTATTGCTCTGGACCTGGCAGTACGTGACCAGGTTTTACAGTAATTGGAGTGGCGCCTTCTTTATCTGCGAGGGAATCATTTTGCCCTGCCTTCAGCTCTACTTTGGAATCTGTGCTATTTAATGCATTAATGGATGCACATTAAATAGGTGAGGGATGCTCGCCAGCCTGGAACAAACACGGAGGAGAATTGGGCTGTTGACAAAGCAAATAGCAAGCCCAGTGCCTCTCATAGAGCTGGGTGTAGCTTGGGTTCGTGCATAGTCTGGGGGTAGGCTGCCAGCACGTACAGAAACCAGGAAGGAGAGACTTTACACAGATTGGGGTGTTGAATAGGCAATGGGGGGGGGTATGAGAGCAAATGTAACTGGTGAAACAATTGACACTGGAAAATCAGGGTCCTACCAGGGTGGTGCTTGTACCCAGAGCTAAGTTGTCATGACAGTGATGCATGAGCGTGCAGTATCCCCTTACAGGAGCAAGACTTAAAAGAATCTTCTCGAATAGATAACCTGTCCTGGGGCTATCTGGACCTCATGATGACGTCAGTTTGTGTTACTGCCACGTGGTAATATTTCCTACTTGGGGTAAGGTCTCAGAGATGTGGTGGGGTAGGTACATGGAGTCAGCCTCCAGCACCCTGACAGGGGACTATTAAAAAATAGTCATCAAAGAGATAGTGTAGTAGTTAAGTTGTTTCCCTTTCATCCTCCCAACCCTGGTTTGATCTTTGGTACCACATATAATCCTCTAAGCATCACTGAGGGCCACTCCTCACTCAGAGCCAGGACTGGTACCAGAGCACCACTGGATGTGTCCCCCAAAGAAACACTGGTCTCAAGTCACTGTGGATTCAAAATTTGAATCACAAAGTCAGGGGACTCAGGAAACAGCTTAGTTGGTAGAATGCCTGCCTGGAAAAATGCAGGCCTGAGGTTGGACGTTCACTCCCTGGTACTATTTGATGTGTGCAGTAAAATTTTGGCAACAGTGTTTGGGGTCCTGGTGCCACAGCATACCATGTGACCTCCAGTGCAAGGTGTCTGAGTATATATGAGCACCACCAAGCGAATGGGTGACCTCTAGTAACTGTGACAAATACAATAAAGAGAAGGGTTCCCCCTCTCTATCTTGTCCCAGAGCCTGGTGGCCCCACCCAGGAACTGCCCCAGGGCAGCCAGCCATAGCATGCAGAGCCTCAGACGCAACTGGGAGAGCTGGCACCCAGCTCTCCCTAGCTCAGCTGACCATGAGGCTCCCAAAGTCACATGGCCGCAAGTGGCCGTGCGGTCCATTAATCTAGTGGAACCAATCATGTCCTAGAATATACTGCATTCCAAGATATGTAGGAAAGGTAGGTGGGAGGTAGAGATAGAGAGAGAAAGAGAGAAAGGAGATACAGAACCAGCCATGGAGGTGGGTTGGGGGGAGGGGGAGAGAGGTGGTGACATTGGTGATGGGAGATGGGCATGGGTGGAGGGATTAGTGTTGGAACTCTGTAGAACCAAAACTCAAACATGAGCATCTTGTAATTGTATATCTACAAGCGGTGTAATAAAATAATAATAATAATATAATAATAATAATAAGAGAAAGTTCCTCAATGAAAAAAAGGAGAAGGGAAGGAGAACACCTTCCCCAAATCAGTGAGGGCAATTTCCCTCTTTCTTTTTGTTCAGCTGAAGGTGTGTGTGTGTGTGTGTGTGTGTGTGTGTGTGAGAGAGAGAGAGAGAGAGAGAGAGAGACAGAGCCAGAGAGAGAGAGTGAGTGAGAGTGAAAGTGAGATAAAGGATTCATTTACAGTCAAGGGAAGCTCTAGAGAAGAAGAGGGACTGAGGACATTTTCCATGGAACATGAGACGTGAGTTAGGAACAGTGGGTCTTGGGGGTGGGGTGGGGGAATAATAGACAAAAGTGAATTCGGGAGATACTTCCTGCTCTTTCTGTCTGTTTTCTTGGTCCTTGTCTTCACGTTATTTTTCGCTTCTTTCCTGTTTCGAGCTTCTCCTTCTTGTGGGTGTTCTGCTGCTAATGAGTTGCTGATTCAGGAAACAAACGACACTGCCCGTGTTAGAATATAGCCCAAGAACCTAGTCCTTTCCAGTGTTTTAGTATCTCTAAATTTCAAATTTTATTTTTAGTCTCCTAAATTAAGAAATTCACATAGATTTATAAATATCCATCTTCAAATATAAACTATTGATAACGTCCTATGACATGGGTGGAGCTCAAAATAATTATGCTGAGTAAAAAAGTCATCCAATAGGAGCCTGCACTTTATCATCCCATTCCTATAAAAGTCTCGAGCATGCAAACTCATCTACAGTAACTATAAGCACATCCATAGTTGCTTGAAAAGTGGGAAGCTGGGAGGAGGGGCCAGCAGAGGGGCCTGGGGAAATTTAGGGAGATGAATATACATGCTACCTTGATCAAGGTGAGAAACTTATACCTGTATCTATTCACCTATAGTCCATATATGTGTCCACAATAACATCAATATCTTTCATGATATGTAGATGTCAAGTCTTACTAAATCAAGTCCTTCAAGTATGTGCAATGTTATTTCTTTTTTTAAAAAAATTTTGAGCCACACTTGGCTGTGCTCAGAGCATATTCTGGACTCTGAATTCAGGGTCACTCCTGGGGAGCTCAGGGGATTATATGTGGTATCAGGGATCAAACCTGGGTCAGTCACGTACTGCTACCTGCTGTCCTGTCTGACCCTGTATGCTATTTCTAAATAATCAAGTCATTTAAAAATCAAAACACGGGCCAGAGCGATAACCCAGCGGGTAGGGCATTTGCCTTTGCATGCGGCCGCCCATGCCGGCCTGGGTTCGATCCTCGGCATCCCATATGGTCCCCGAAAGCACCGCCAGGAGTAATTCCTGAGTGCAGAGCCAGGAGAAACCCCTGAGCATCGCTGGGTATGACCCAAAAAGCAAAAAATAAATAAATAAATAAATAAATACATAAATAAAAATCAAAACACAATCTTAGCTTTAGAACCTCAGCTGCTTTCCTCCTGGGTGAAGGCACGGAGCCGAGACGTAGCCAGGCGGTCCCACAACAGAATGGGAAGCTATGATTGAGGGCGAGTGGGTGTCAAGTGGGAACCGCCAATACAACTGTGGGGGTGCAGGTTTGGGCACACAGGGTAGGGTGCCTGAGACTTAGAACTGTCTCCTCCTTGCTGACCCATTCCTCCTTCTTGGTCAGGTGCATTTACTCTGTGGAAAGAAGGAAAAAATTCAGAAGGAAGGGAGCCATGTTTGCAGGCTTTCCCCTCAGGCCTGCTCCCCTTACAGCTAGTGTGTCCATGCTCTCACCTGACATGCTCCAGCGTGTGAATGGGCCTGAGACCCTGGGTTCCTAGAAGGCTCTCTATGTTTCAGCCGAATCTTGTTGCTTATACACTGGGAAATGGGAAAAGTGAAACTACTCCCCTGAAAGCCTCTTTGTTTGTTTGTTTTGGACCACACCTAGCAGTGCTCAAGAGATACATCTGGATCAGTGTTCAGGGGTTACTCGTGGTGACTCTCAGAGGACCATACAGTGCTGGGGATCAAACCTGGGGCTCCTGTCAGCAGAGCCATGTGCTGGAGCTCAGCCTCCAATATGGATCTAGACCTTTTATTAATCCTAAAATTAAAAAAAATTATTCTTTATTATTATTCTTATTATTGGTGTGGTGCTAGGTGGTCCTAGGACCTCACACATTCTATGGCCGACCCGGTTCGATCTCCAGCATCCAATATGATTGCCTGAGCACTGCCAGGAGTAATTTCTGAGTGCAGAGCAAGGAGTAACCTCTGAGCATTGCCGGGTGTGACCAAACAAACACACAAACAAACAAACAAAGAAAATAAACAAACAAGTAAATAAATAAACTCCAAGCCTACAAAACAAGTAAGTGCTCTATCATGAAGTATATCCCTGGCTTTTTCATTTGCTTTTTAAAAATTCTTGTTATCATGTATCAGGAGGTTTTGTCAAAGGTGGAAATTATCACAAACATGTGGGAATCAGAGGCTAGGTAAGACAGAAAATGGAACAGTGTGCTAACAATTGTCGAAAGTACTAATACCAACCTAGAATGAGCATTAAATACAGGCAAAAGATACACATGACAACTCTTTAATGTATGTTCTGTAATCCATAGTCTAGAAGGGAAGGGAAAGAGAAAGAGATAGAGAGAAAGGGAAAGAAATAAAGAACCTGCCATGGAAGTGGGCTGGGGGAGGGGGGGAGGGAACAGGGAACAGGGGACATTGGTGGTGGGAGATGGGCACTGGTGGAGGGATGGTTGCTAGAACACTGTATGACCAAAACCCAAATATGAACATCTTTGTAATTGTATATCTCATAGTAGTATAATAAAATACTTATTAAAAATAAATAAAAATTCTTGTTATGTATATATCATATGCCAGGAGTCACACTTAAAATTGATAATAAGATGGTAAATGAGATGGAAATGTTATATATATTAACATTTTTATAAAATGTTGAATATAACATATAAATTAACATTATATATAACATATATAATATGTTTTACATATATAGTACTTAAGTTTATAGAGATAAAAAGAACCAAGTGATTCTGAGAAGGAAGAAAGAGAGAGGCAGAGAGAGAGTAGGAGAGAGGAGTGAGAGTGGAGGAGAAGAGGGAGATGAAGACGAGAGAGAGAAGAGAGGAGAGGAAAGAGGAAGGAGAAGAGAGAAGAGAGAAAGAGGAGGGAGGGAGGGAAGAGAGAGAAAGAGAGAGAAAGGGAGAGAGGAGAAAGAGAGAGAGAGAGAGAGAGAGAGAGAGAGAGAGAGAGAGAGAGAGAGAGAGAGAGAGAGCTCAGATTTCTGAGGCCGTGATGTGATAGGACCTGGGAGGACAGAGCAGGCACTACATTAAATACCATAAGCACGACAGGGACACAGTTGGCTGTCTCCTGGGCTGCAGTAGTGACCCCCTTGGGGACGGTGGCAGGCAGTGCATTGGTTCTAAGACTTGGTATAAGAAATGGACAAGGAAGTGACCCAAGGAGGCAAGAATACACCTTCCTTTGTCTTGTGTGCAAAGGAGCATCAGGAAAACAAAGAGACTTGATCAAGATAGAAAATGAATGAATAGCCCTGACCACAGGGCTCTGAAGGGTGCAATAAAAGAAGAATCACAACTCAGCTGGCTTTTAGATCTGCAAGTGACAAAGCATGGAGTTGGAGACCACGCTCAAGGTCCCACCTTATGTGTAACTACAGTTCACAGTAGTGACCTCCAGGAGACTCAGCGGGTCCTTTGTTGGTCTCTGATGGTTGATGAATCTCTGGCTCCTAGGTGTGCTGCTGATGAGGCTTTTGGGGGACATCCTGGGTGCCCGTGCAGGCTTCCCCACACAGGCAGGAGTTTTCACCATTTTCCATAAACTATTTCTGTTATCAGGAGGGTCACTCTCTGGCTAATGAAAAACATTTCCCCGGTCTAAACATGACCTTGAGGTTTATCTAAATTGTTTGTTGCTCAGCAGAAGGACATATATCAGAAGCGAAATATCTGCCAAAAGACACTTCTAATGCACCATTTGTCTTCTCTGTAATTGATTCTCATGCAGGACAAATACCCGGTGGGGATTCGTGGAGGGCTTAACACGCTCTGTCATTATGATGACATCATCCCACACGAAGCCTCCCCTGCGTGCCTGGACACGCCAGGGGCCTTTTCTTTTTAAGTGCTGCTCACAATGGCGTTGCATCTAACTATCGGGTGAAGCAGTCTCACTGCCTGCTGCCTTCCATCCTGTGTTTCCTGCTTGCCTCGTCATTCTGGTCCCAGACTCCAATCAAAATTAAATTATTTCCAAAATCCATACACAATTGATTCCTCTTGCCAAAGGAAAATATGTAACAATACATAGCCATCGACTTTCAGTTTGGGTCAGTGTTGAGATTTATTGTCTCTGGGCAAGGATCGAGCCGGGTGAAGTTTCGGTCAGTTACGTTCTTCTCAGTCAATAAATCTAAGTGTTGACTTTGGGAGGAGTCAGTGGCCATGCTCAGGCTTTCACAGAAATGGATGCCTTTGAAGACTGAGTAGGTGATGCAGAGCCAAAAAGCTAAGTTCAAAGTCTTCTGAGATCCAGAGATTTCCAAGATCACCTTAAGGACGAATGACAAGAATTACAGTTATGGTGTCTGGGGGATGTGACTCTGTGGTAGAGTGTCTGCCTGACATACATGACACCGAGAGTTCAATGGCTGGCATTGCCCACACTGCCCAGTGTAATTCCTGCGGGCCTGCTATTGTGACTGCTGGTTGTACCCAACTGTGGGGCATCTGCAACCCTACAGCTCTGTGTTTGCGAAGTCAGCAATGATGACACCACCCACAACAACAAAGACAAACGGAATAAACCTACAGGAGTCTGGTCCAGGGAGGGTCCCGAATGTCAATCCTGAGGAACAACAAACTGGCTTTGAAGAGTGACAGGATGCCCAGGACTCCTCACGGAAATCCCAAAGTTACTCCTTGAAAAAATGGCAACTACAGAGCAACTACAGGTCATGTCTCTGGACCTGCTCCATGAAGGGGATGAAGGGCGGCACCTCTGCACCCAACTCTACAGCCCAAACTGGTGTCTCAGAGCAGGTGGGGCTCTTGAGAGACACTCTCAGGTCCTTTATTCCAGCTTACTTCATGGCTTCAGGGCCAACTAAGACAATAAGACAATATTCCCTCCCCAAAAAAACGAAAAACTGTCTCCAACATTTCTTTTCAAATCAGGAAGGGTTGAACATAAAAATGTATTTCCGGGAGCACCGAGGCTCAGCAGAGTGCAAGTCAAGTTAGGTAGGCATCAGGGCAGACACCAAGCCAACCCCCAGTCTAGGGGCTTCTCTCAATGGGGCACTGTTCATTCACGCCATATCAGATGTGATATGACTGACTGGTCATATGAATTTGACCTTCAAATTCATAGGTGCTTCCACCAGAGACTCAAAAATAGATGCTGCTTTGGTCTTGTGTCCTTATGGTGCTGTGAGCTCAGCTAAACTACTTCCGAGGGCACTGGTGTGATGTCATTCATTCATTTGGCCTTGAAAACTGCTGTATCGTAAGCAGACACTAGTCCTCTTTTTGCAAGGGGGAGGCAGGTTGTGGGAGGACTGGACACAGCTTGCAGACTCACAGCAAACGTCATTTCTTGTTGAACCCCTGTGAGCAAGTCCCCGCAGTCCTGCAAGCCCGAACTTACTCACACCAGTCGCCTTGGCATAGAATGAGCCAATCCAGGCGGAGTCCAGGAGTCCAAAGACTCTTTACTTGTGGAGCAGTAAAGGTGCTTTTGCCCATTCTGCTTCTTTCTTTGGCTTCCTCTCTGCCGTCAGCACCTGAGTGTCTGCTGTAGACACTGTGTCTTTCCTCCAGGAGCTGTGAGTGACAACCTTCTGTGTTTCCTGTTCTCTGGGTTCCGCTCTCACACCTGGACCTGTGAATGAAGTCTAATGACTCATTTCACTTTATTTCCTTGTTTGTTTTTCTCTATCCTCATCCCTTCATTGTTGTGGTGGTGGTTGCGACAATCAGGGTCAGTACTCACATGTCTGGTGGTTGTGTTCGCTGTGGTGCACGCACTTTATGTATGTTGGCACCACACACGCTTGTATCGTAAGCAAGCATGCAAGCTCAGGCATGCTGCTCCTCCGGGTTTCTCTCTCTTCATTGCAGGGTTTGAAGATGCGCTCACAAGGATGTGTGCAGTTGAGACACACAAGTCAAGGGTATGGTGTGGACAGAGAGGTCTCTGCAGTGTTCGTTCTCTTGCTTTCTGGACTGATGCTTCCTGGCCATGTCTCTTTAGTTGGCATGCTTGGGGGCAAGGCCGGGCTGCACCCAATTTTATTGAATAATTTCATTTATTTGAAGTACACGAAGGTCAAATTCATAAATACATAAAAAGAGGAATGGTGGTCTCTGGGGATTAGAGGTGAGGGTTCGGTATCAGGAATTAGTTGTCACTGAATTAGAGTTTTACCTTACTTAGACTTGGCTCCAATCCGTATTGATAGCACTGTACAATCTCTCTGGCCCCAGTGAATATGTTCTTAGCTCTGCTAGAGGATTGCAGAAGAGCTCAGAAATGACAACTATTGTCTGTTGTGAAATAATTATGCATACACACATATATCAGTTTCCATGTTTTATTTATTTTGCTTAATTTCTTGTGAAAAGCTAGTAACCTCACTAAATCTCTAAAAATATCTTAAGATTTTTGTTTTCATTTTTGGGTCACACCCTGCAATGCTCAGGGGTTACTCCTGGTTCTGCACTCAGGAATTAATCCTGGCTGTGTTTGGGGACTATATGGGATACCGGGGGATCTGAACCCTGGTCAGCCATGCAAGGCAAACACCCTACCCGCTGGGCTATCCCTCCAGCCCCAGATTATTTTTTTTAAATAAGGAAGCGTGACTTCACAAATCTGTTTCTGTGCTTACCAAAACACTCTAACATGTGTGTGAGGCTCAATTTAGGTAATGTGTATGTTGCCACAAGGAAAGGAAAAATGGAACCTTGCATTTTCTTCTAGGAAGAGTGGCACCCTTTCCGGTACTCCTCAGTGTGTGGAGGGGATGACATCCAACAGCGCCTCCCTGTGCCCAGGGGACAAGTGGGCACTGGCAAGAGACAGACATGGGATAAGTAGAGGAACTGTCTGCATGAGCAGAGCGACTGTCAGGAGCTATCCCCAGCCAGGAAGACTCTGCTGAGCCCCGACCCTCAGTCACTGCTGATGTCCTGGTGTGGAGGACAGCAGTGTGGAGGTGCTGTGAGTACGGAGAGCACTGCCAAGGAAGTGATAAGATTTGAGGACCAGCTTTGTGTTTTCATTTTTTTACTTTGACTGCTTGTTTTGGGAGCCACACCTAGCTGTGCTCCAGGCTTACTCCTCCCTGTGTGCTTGGGTATCACTGCTGGCGCTCCTTAGAGGACCAGACGTGGTGCTGCGTGCAAGGCAAACGGCTTATCCCCTATACTATCTCTAGACCCCAAACTTTGCTGTTTTTTTCTCTTTTTTTAAATGCTGAGTTATGGAAACATGACAAGTCTTTAGAAGGGCAGGACTCCAGGATGTGTGTTCCCTGCCTGTCCATGGCGCACAGCCCAATGTATTCCTGGGAGGGGAGAGGCACTCGCAATACTGCGGCAATACTGAAGCAATTGAGCTACAGTCTGATGGGTGAGGGCGCAACGCTCTTGTTAGGAATATTTAGAACAGGGGATGCTGTGCTGCGGGGAAATTGGCGATTGCCCCTCAGTTGCAAGCGGATACAGTCAAGTTACCAGGCTGATGCTTGCTGTGGGGCAAGGCAAAGCTCCCACCGCCCCCCCACCCCCCACTCCCGGCGTCTCAGAGGTTGCTTCTTAGCAACTCCGGTGGCACATGGATGCTGCTTTCCTCCAAGACAAAGGATGGAACTTGTCCCCTGAGCTTATACTGCCAGGCACAGAGTGAGGCCCAATGGAAGTCTATCTTACCTGCAGGTGAAGTGGCTGATAGACAGGACCTTTTGGGAATGGCAGAGGACAGCTTTTAGGGAAGACAGATGTGTATGGGTACCAAGTTGGGTACTGGACCTAATTTTTCTCAGCCCCAGAAAATTCTGAGTGGCACAAAGATGTTGTGTGTATCCTGCACCCCTCCCCTTTGCTGTTCTTATTGCTACCTTGATGGAGTGGGGGCTATCACATACTTACAGGAGGCAGAAGTTACACATTTGAGACACACACCTAGCTGCACCAGGTGGTCCCAGGAAGAGTTGGCACTCTGGGGCATGTGGGTGTCAATAGGGATTGAACTCACACCCTCAAGCTTGCAAAGCAGGAGGTTTATGCCTCCAAACCAACCCCAGACCCTGATATATCTGATTTTTACAAGAAAGGGAGAACATCTTTTGCAAGATAGTTCTTACCGTGGGAATTGATGTGAAGGAGAAGAGCCTGAGCCTGGGATAATCGTGCTTCTTTGGATGACCCCATGGGACATCCTTGGGAACTATTTTTCTTATAGTTTGAAGGGGATGAAATACATGTGATGGACTAAAGGCCATTTAATTGACGTTCTTTGAACACAACTTTCATTTCTATAAAAGGGGTACATCTGTGTGTTTGAAGTCCTCTGATCTCTCCCAGTAGCCATGTGGTGGCTTAGGGTAGGTTCTTTTACCTTGCCAGGACCTCAGTTTCCCATCTGGAAATGGGTTAGGTAAATGAGCTACTTCTCATGCAATTCTGGTTCTGCCCTAACTCTGAGATTGGGCTTTGTATAGATAATCTCATCTATCCAATTATATACCCAACCAGTGACTTGTGTCTATAATTATATTAATAAAGCCCCAGAGGCCAATACAAGCAGAGAACACCAACCGTGGGATCACTTGACACAAGTTAATGATATGTTGTGTGGATGTGTTTTGCACACACATATCAACTCTGGAAATCTGTTCATGTCCAAAGAGGGTTTATGAAACTCCAGTTGGCTGCTGATGTCGATAAATAGAATTAATGCAGCATGAAACATTTCTAGTCTTTTAAGCTGATTTTTTGTTTTTGTCTTTACTGTTTTCTCTTTCATTGTTATTGATCACCGTTGCATGCTTATCGAACATCCCCTGTCAGGCACTGAGATTAAGGTAGTGACCAAACCAGACCCTGATATAGACCTAGACCTTGTCCTCGTAGAGCCTCACATCATGGTTGGGGGAACATTAGGAGGGAGAGTCAAGTTGCTTCAAACATTCTTACTTGCCACAATAAAACTGAACTAGGAACTAGAAGGGAATTAAATGAAAATAATGTTGGCATAAAGGAGGCAGGCAACAGAGGCTGGAGAAGTAGCACAGGAGGCAAGTTTCTTGCCTTGTGTGCAGTTAACTCTAGTTTTATCCCTGGCAGTGTTTATGGTTCTCCAGCACCACCAGGAGTGACCCGTGACCACAGAGCCCACAGAAAACTCTGAGTACTGCTGGGTGTGTCCCCAACCCCAGTGAAAGGAGGTGGACGACACAAATCCAGGTGCGGAAGGCCTCTGTAAGGAGGGTATTTGGGTTACATTTGGTGGGTGGGTGGGGGCCTTGGTGAAGGGTCGGGAAGAACTCAGAGCCCCATCATCAAGCAAAGTGGAGAGGGTATCCCCTTCTTACAGAAAGTGACAGGCATGTCCTTGGATTTCAATTTCCTTCGCTGTGATTATTTCCCCTGAAGGGTGTTGGATAGGATGGGATAAACATGTACTGAGAGTCTATATGTAAAGAGAGAGAGAGAAGAGAGAGAGAGAGAAAGAGAGAGAGAGAGAGGGAGAGAGAGAGAGTGGGCTGCAGTGAAATTCCCTGACCTCAGGGGTGGGGGGGGTGCTTCTGTTGCTAATCTCTGAGGGCAGTGAATCTTCACCTAGGTTTGTCTCAGAACAGGACAGTTAACATAGACTGGGGCGGATGAACTATTTCTGTGGGTTACTTGGACCTTGGGTTCCTGGGCCCCAGTGCCACTGAGAAGGGCAGATTTTGTACTTTACCGCTGGGGCTCAGGGTCCTTCTGTGGAGGTGGAGGTGTAGGGTTCAGCCATCACCCAAGATCTCACTCCCAGTTTATTGAGTGTCTCCAGGAGAGGACAGGGGTGTGCCTCTGTATGGAGCACCTGCCGGTACGGTCCAGATTCCCAACGTCTTTCCAGTTTTCTCCAGCTCCACCTTTGCATCCCCAAGTGATTCACATGTCAAGTGTAACTCATGATTACACTTGCCATTGCAGCTACAGCAAATAACAATAAGAGGTGGGGAAGGAAAACAGGGCAAAGAGAAAATCATTTTGGAGTGGGAGAAAGTAGACTTGGAGATGGCTGGGCCTCTCCCAGTCACAGATCGGGCCCCTGCTCAGAACCCCTTGAATTTTCTGCCTGCATAGAGAACCCATCCACTACCCAACCCCCTAAGTCATTTTGTCTGGGTAGCTCTCTGGGTTGTTTTACAGTGTGACCAAGAGAAAGTTTACCTCCTCCTCTTTATCAAGATGCCTGGTTACTGCATAAAAGGACCAGCCACTGGCATTCAGTCTGTTGAAATGTGTGGAGACAAGTCTCTCTAAACAGAAACCGTAAGTTTAATGAGTAGAATTAAAAATGCAAATGACGGGCGGCTGGGTAATTACTGGAGGCGGCAGCTCACCCCAGGCTCCAGGGCCTTTTTTTTGTGTGTGTGTGGGGGGGGTCAGTGGCAGCTTCTGTCCAGGCACTTAGCTCGGGTGCCTCCCTAGCCTTGGGCTGGCCACGTGGAGGGATCCTCTCACCACCTTCTTCCTTCCCAAGGGGCTTCGGAGACTAATGAGGGAGCCTTTGAGGTTCACTGATGAAAGACGCTGTAAAAGTACAAAGTCTTATGACGCTATTATGAAACCGCATTTCGGCATCTGTTACCCACCAACGCGGGAGTGAAACCCAACAGCCTTTCAGCCCATTTGTCAAGTGCCGGCAGTTCCCCTCTCGGCACAGGTGAAACAATAATAAATAGAAATTGAATGTGCATCTCAGGTATTTTAATAAAGTCGATAAAACACAGTTGCGCTGGCCCCTTTGGCTCTTGCCAACTCTGCCTCATAAACAGAAACCCCCCGTGGGGACATTCGCCGGCTGGGTGGGTGCGTGCAAGGCGCAGCCTCCGAGCTCGCTGTTTCATTTGGAGCAAAGTGCTCGGTGGATGCGCTTGGGTTACCATGGTGACTGAGGGACAATGCTCTCGGGCGGGCAGCCCCTATGTTTGCAGCATTATGCTTCAGAAGGGGGATTTAGAGATGCAGAAGAAAACATAATAAAGAAGCGTCAAACCTAATAAGACTGGGGACTGAAAGAAAGCCAGGGACTTCTGTTTAGACACCACAGCGTTCTGGCGTTTGTGGGTCTGGGAACCCATCCAAGACTGAAGCTTGTTCATTATCCCTCCCAGGCTGCAGACATTCAGAAGGGCTCTCTGCATTGAAATCACAACTTTTTCTCACCTGGCTGCAAAGAGAACCCACTGAGTTTAGAACAGCGCACCAGGATGAGATTTTCTCATTTAAACAACATCCTTTTTATACCTGGTCGATAAAATAGAGGACAGAACAAATGCTCAGCTTGAATATCGAGCAGGTTGCCAACGTTGGTCCAGGAACAACCCCATGGTATCTTTATTGGGTAACGTGCATCTCATTCTAGGAGATAACCTCATTCACCAATGCCTCAAATGCCATAAGAGTTGTCAGAGAAAAGGACGTAGGCAAAGGTAGCACTCATCATTTACATAATTAATAAATCCTGGATTTTCGTCCCTCGCCGGATGCCTCTGGGTTATGGACAGCTGACACCTGCTTTCTGGGCTGATGTTGCATCTTCCGACGCCTCCTCTTTTGTTCTCAAGGAGTGGGTCCCACGACACCTCATGTTAGGGAAGGGGGGAGGCAATATGAAACTAAAACTAAATAAGGTGAATGGAATATATGTTAGTCAAGGACGCAGATGAGTGGAGGAAAGAGAGTGGGAGCTAAGACACTGGATTTATTGTCCCCTTGGGCACTGACTTGGTGCTCAACTTGGGTCAAGTATTGGGACTTGATGTTGCTCATTAAAGGAGCTGCAGGGGTGGGAGGTATTGGAACATCCTGATTAAAACCCAACCCTGAACAACTTTGTAACTGTGTAGCTCATGGTTATTCAATTAAAAATAATAATGAAGGAGCTGGTGAGACCAATCTCACTCAACTCTGCAACTTAGAGCCACACTTGGCAGTACTTAGGGATGACTTCTGGCTCTGTGCTCAGGGATCACTCCTGGTGATTCTCGGGAACCAAGGATTGAACCCAGATTGACCACATGCAAGGCAAGATTCCTACGCCTATACTATCACTCTGATAGTATAGTCAGAGAGTCGGCTCCTTCTCTGCAGATGTTTTTTCTTGTCTTTATGTCTCCCACTAAGCATGCTCAGCAAGATGGACCTATTTCTTGAAGAGTTTGAGTCCCAAGATTTTGTTCAGTTCTATAATTTTCTTGCCCTGGAATTTGCTAACAGAAACCGTGTTTGCACTATCCTTTTGGGGAGTCGAGAAATGGCTTTTCCCATGGATCTCTGTCACTAGTTGCTGCTTTTGGAGACACCTCTGGGAAGATGCAAATGGAGACAAGTTTGATCTTTAAACCTCAGAAATCAATATTTCAATATTGCAACAAAGGATTCAGGGGGGAGATCTGCAGGGGATAAGCAGTGTTAGAGTTTAAGTCATTTCTTCTAGCAGAAATCTCCCCAGTTTTGATCAGGAGTCTCTGCAATCATGGCTGTAGCATTTGCTCATGGAGAAAATCTACAAAGGGGGCAGTTGCGTTTTTGTTCATGAACATGGTTCTCCTATAGAAACCTCTATATTCCTGCCCTTTCTGGTCATCCCTTACACAACGTAATTGGTTGGGTCACCATGTTGTGGCAACTTCAGAGGCAGTGCATGGGCTGACGAGATCTCCTGAGGTATGGCTCAGTCTCTTCTTTCTCTTCCACCTGAGTCTCAGAGACAGACGGAGAGAGAGAAATCTGTGTCCTACATGGACTCTGAGTGAGAACTAAATGTTTGCTGCTGTAAACCACTAAACTTTGAGGGTTTTTTGTCACCACAGCAACCAAGCAGTAACAGCAAGTAACAATAAAACAAACCACATGGTCATCATTCTAGTCATCATTCTACCAACACCTACAGATACTCAACGAACCGGCATGGTGGAGCAGCACTCGGATTGATGAGGAAAGGATAAATAGCCGCATCCGATTATTCCTTCTCCACTTTGCTGATGGTGCCCAATGACCCAGTGTTTTTAGCGGATTCTTCACCTGCACTTGACAAAATCCCAGTGTGCTGTCCCTGGTTTAGGGGATCTCTGGACCAGTTGTCCCTTCAGATTTGTGCAACTGGATCAGAGAACGGAATTTTGAGACAGTGGATGTGGGCTTGAGCCTTGTCTCTCTCGCGCGTTTCCTGTGAACAAGGGTGCGCCCCTAGCTCCTCTGTGCCCCCTTTAAAATGGTTATAGCATGACTCAGCGGGGCTGTCTGGGAGCACTAACTGCGATGGACCATGTAGATCTTTCTCACCTGACATTTGAAAGCAACTAGCGAGGCAGCAACTAGCGGGATAGCAACTGCAGTATCCAACGTCCTCCTCCCTGCCCCTGTGCCCCTCCGCTCACCCCTTCTCTCATAACTTCCTCCACTTCGACCCAAGTGAGAAAGATGGCGCTGAGACACTCTAAGCGCCCATCTGGCCAGAGGCCCTGGCAGCATTGCGGGGGGTTAGGCAGGATGCTGGCCTCCAAAGGGACTTGATGCAGAGTCCAGCAACCCACAGACTGACCTGAGTTCCCATCACTCCGTCGGAAAGTGGCGGACCAATAGCTGTGGTGTTTCAGCCCTGGCTCCCCAGCCCATCTCTAGTGGCTCCCCCCCCTCCTTAGACTTAGGTACTTCAATATCCGGTGCAATGGAACTCACAGGAGCTGAGTTAATTGGACCAGGGGGAGAAACACCCTAGCTGCCTAGAGAACGTCTCGGTACCTTCCCCAGGCAGGAGGGCGCATCTTCCCTGGACAGTTCCCACCAGCAAGCAGGTACCCCTGTGGGGGGGGTGGGGGAGAGGAGGCAGCAGTTCCTGTCATGATGTCAGCCCCTGGGGGTTCGGAGGTGACTCCCAAGGGCTCAATAGGGGGCAGAAGTTCTGCCTTAAGCAAGGGACGTTAATGAAGTCAGGGAGGGGAAGGGATGGGGCGGGAGGCTTTAAGGGGACTAGAAGGCTACAGGAACCTGTCGGAAGATGTGCTTAACACAGCCCTCTGGTCCCTTCTCAAGTTTCTCACGGTCCCCACCTTCACCGCCAAGCTCATTCTGGGCAGTCCCCTTCTTATTCTTGTTTACTCTGTTGTATGTGCAAAATGGGGATTTTACACATTTTACTTCTCCTGGGATGAGTTCCCTCTGCCTTGCTGCCACTGCATCACCCCAGTTTCTACATGCAGAGGGGACTGTGAGCAGTTGTTGAGTTTTCCCTTCTACATTCCCAGCAAAAATAACTTGTGAGCCAGTGCAGTGGACTCTCCAGCTTAGTTTCTCGGCAGTCCTGAGCAGCTGAACCATCCTATCTTCTCTTTTCAGGTGAGGAAACTGAGCAGGCTTTTGCAAATGATAGCAGAAAAGGATATATGTTCCAGGTCCCAGCTATAGGCTTGCCCAGGACCATTACACTACCTGGATTAATCCTAATCCTTTAAAAAAAAACTTTATTTAAACACCAAGGTTTACAAAGTTGTTCGTAATACAGTTGATATGGGTGTTTGATGTTACAACCCCAGCCCTACCACTGGAGTGACCTTACCTTTAACATAGTCCCCTTTTTCCCACCCTCTCCCCGCAAACCACAAACCTGCCCTTTTTAGCAGGCACACAATAATTTGCTTTATATTACTTGTTACAACCAAAAGGCTAAAGGAGTTATCAAAAATCTCTTGTATCACTTGTATCACTTGTCTTCCTGTCTTTTACTGATTTGCTTGAGCGGGCACCACTAACATCTCCATACTTCTGTTGTATGCTAGTGTAGCCCAAGGGCATCTGCTCACACCAAGAATACAAAGAGCCTCAAACCATTCGTTCAGGTCATGGGAATAAATCTATAACTGTTATTGGTTTTGGCATATCAAATATGACACGGGTAGCTTGCCAGACTCTGCTGTGTGGGTGGTATACTCTTGGTAGTAGGTTCTCAGTTTGTGCATTTATTGATGAACTGCATGGCTGCTTTGGCGGCCACGCGCAACAGGGAGAGATTGGCTTATCTCTTGGGTGGAGCTCTGACGAGCTGTGGAGTCTGGATGTTGAAAATGACTGCCCTCATGGTGTGGGGAGTTCCTCTGGCTTCTTGCGAGGCTCTATTGGGATGGTGGGCCAGGGCTAGAACTTGCCTTCCCTCCCGGACACCTCATAATCAGCTGAGCACAGGGAGAGCTGGTATCAGCTCTGCCCAGTGTATCTGTGTCTTTGGTTTCAAGCACACCTGGGCTTGAAATAGGCTTCGCTGTAGGGTGGGACTCTGACAAGCAGGGCTTGAGATCAGTTTTTCTCTTGGGTGGAGCTCTGGTTATCAAAAATACTTCAGTAAAAGAAAATTTGTCAACATTGTTCTATCTTGCCGTGGGAATGTTGGATATTTGAGGATTTACTAAATTGTTTGTTATGAGTTGACATAATTATTTTTGCTTGTTGAATTTAGTTGGTCTAAATTACTAAGTTACTTTCACATTTAGTTTGGTGTGTTCCTACTGGGGTTTCAGTACTGTGGAATGTGGAAGTATCGTGACTGTGTGGTCTAGAGACTTCAGGATCTATAGCTGTGTGGATTTTCAGTGAAGCAAGGCTGTGGCCACTGGTGTGGCATAAGCAGAGGCCTGGGGGTGCCGCTGCATGGGCTTCCTCAGGGCCAGAACATGGCCTGCCCACTCCTGAGTGCTCTGGAGTTTTCAGTCTGTGAATGTCAGCTGTTTGGCTTGCATCTCCTTGGAGACTTGGGTCATGAATTCATCCCGAGAGCTGGGCCAGTGGGAACTTTCTGTGCTTTTATAAATCAGCCATGGACCACCTTCTCCAGTGTGACTGTGCCTTGAGCTTCTGGCTTTGTCAGCGACTTGCTGAGGCTGTTGCTGGAGCTCTGGAAAGTGAGGCCTTGGCTCTTGTTGTACTTCAGGGTATCTCAGATCTGATCCTACCTGGCCCACCTGTGTGGGAGAACTGAAGGAAGAGCCAGTGAGGGTGGCAGACCCCATTCCTTTCCTGTGGACTGCTCGAGGAAAGTAATCTCTGTTGAGGGACCAGAGAAACAGTACAGAGGTCAGGTGCTTCGCTTGTGTGTGCTCAATCCTGCATCACTCCCCAGCACCTCAGATAGGCCTCTGAGCTCTGCCAGAAGTGGTCCCTGAGCACAGAGCCTTGCGTAAGGTCTGACCACTGTCAGATGTCACCCAAAACAACAAAATAAAAATTATTTAAAAATATTGTACAGAAAATTTACTGTTGAAGAGAGGCTATTAGTTTTCTAACTCTAAGGAGTAATATCTATGAGTGTCCATAAATATTACTAACAGGGCTTTTATTTATTTTTCATTCTTAGGACACAACCAGTGTGTTCAGGGCTTATTTCTGACTCTGCACTCAGGGATCACTTCTGGCGGGGCTCAGGGGACCATATGGAGTACCAGAGCGCAAACCTCGGTTGGCAGTGTGTAAGGCAAACACCCTACCTGCTGTACTATCTCTCTCTAGTCCTACTATTTTTTTAAAACCTTTCCCGCTTGTGACTCTGGGGTACAAAGAAATAAGGAGAAAAAATCAAACATTTAGTGTTAATAAATCATGAAACAATTTTTATTACCTTTAAATGTAATTAAATTAAATTAATTCATGTAGTTTTTGGTTTGGGACTGTACCTGGTTATGCTCAGGGGCTTCTCCTGGTTCTATGAGTGACTTATGGCAGTGCTCAAGAGACCTCATGAGGTACTGGGGACTGAACCAGGGATTACTGAAAATAAGGCAGCCACCTTAGCCCCTATTCTATTTCTTGGGCTCAAGCAATTTATTTGAAAACAGATGTTTAAAAAGTTACATGAGCCCCTCTGGGATCATGATCCCAGGAGCTAAACTAAAGACAAAATGCAAAGAATGAAGCAAATAAAATTATAATGACCAGCAGTCCTTAGAGATAACGACATTGCTGTGATTCTTGTTTAGCGGGTTCCTCTTTCACTCCACGTGCTTATACATATATTTTGGAGTGGGGGATCTATTTTAAACATTATTTTTCTTAATTGTGAATCCTCTATTTTATTCCAAAAAGTATTTATATGGTTTACAAGAGTACTAAAACAGGACCTGATAGGAAAAATTAAAAATTGAGAAGGTTATAAATGAAAAAGACTCTCTCTGAGAGAGAGAGAGAGAGAGAGAGAGAGAGAGAGAGAGAGTGAAAGGAAATGGAAAAGTTCCTGCCATAGAGGCAGGCTTGGGGGGCTTGGGGAGGTGAGAGAGAATGTGGGGACATTGCTGGTGGAAAATGGACACTGGTGGAGGGGATGGGTGCCGGAACACTGCATGACTGAAACCCAATTATAAACATCTTTGTAATTGTATATCTCATGGTGGTTTAACTCTAGTTTTATTGAGATATAATCCACACAGCATTGTGGGAAACATGATGGCTTGATTGCACTACAAACTGTACAGTGATTACCAAGACAGCATTAGCTCATGCTTCCATTTCATCACATAGTTACCTTTTTTTTTTTTGTGGTGAAAACATTTAAAATATGCTCTCTTAGCAACATTCAAATACAGTCCAGGTTTGTATTTTTAAGATTAACATTGCATTGAAAGTGTTCGTCTGTGACAATAACGTACAGCATCATTTTAAAAGGAAGTAGAGCAGAGGGACACAGAAAGGCAGAGATGAGAAGCAAATGGCCCCACCCCTTCCACTGACTGGCTGATGATTCTGAATCCCTCCGTTGGCCCCTCCCGTTGGCCCTTTTAGTCTAGTCCCAAAATTTCAGTATTATAAATAAAGATGCAGAGAAGGAACATTTCTGGGACTATTTTCAGCAACACCAGAAGCCATGGAGGAATCAATAAGTCTGAATGCCACATCGTTCTTGAAAAGAATACCATCTTGGGGATGGGGAGAGTCTCACTGGCAGAACACATGTCTTGCATGCATGGGACCTGCAGAAACCAGAAGACAAATAAATAGAAACCAACCAAATGCTATCTACTGGGCTAGGGACCGCTGCTGGCCCAAATCCTTTCTGTCAAGGCATGAATTTCTTTTTTTTTATTCCAAAACATCGAGTCAAGACACCTCCAAGCTATGTCCCAGCTATGTCCCAATTCTCCCAGCCTCCCATGTGCCCTGCCAGCTCTCACGCCTCTGCAGTAACTCTCTCCAAGGGCAGTGGGGTAAGGGGTGGGATTCTAAAATAGAAAGTCCTTGTTGGAGACTCCCTCCCTCCAAGGGCGTTGAGAAGGGAATTTGAGTCAGCTATTTGGAGGGGATGAATGATGCTGGAGAGGGAAGCTCCACGCCCTACTGTCATTACATTCGATCCTCTCCACATTTTCAAAAATAGAGATGCTTCATGTGCCTCTTGCTTAACTGCTGAATAGAGAAGGGTATTCAAGGTAGTGAAAAGGCCACGAACTGCCCGGAGCTTCAGCGCCAGTAACGAAATGGCCCGTGAGATGGCGCTGTTCCTCCACCATAACAGCCGGCTGAGCGTTTCTTGCTAGAGAGCAGTGCCCAATGCCCCCAAAGTGTGTGTGTGTGTGTGTGTGTGTGTGTGTGTGTGTGAGAGAGAGAGAGAGAGAGAGAGAGAGAGAGAGAGAGAGAGAGAGAGAGAGAGACCCTGTAGGTCTTCTTTTGGTTTTAATTTTTATTAAACATTTTAGTCGTGATTTCAAGTACTGTTAAAGACAGCATATCATGTGTGCAGTGCCTCAAGACCACAGCCGTCCCTGTACATCGCCTCCCTCCACCTCTTCCTGCCCACACCTTGGTGAGAGCAGTTCCGTAGACCAGTTCTCAGGTTCTGTGGCCTTTATTTCCTTATTGTGTTTCTTTATACCCCACTAAGAGAGAGATCATTCTGTGCCTGTCTCTCTCTAATTAACTTCACTCAGCATAATACTCTCCAGATCCATCCATGAAGAGGCAAATCACATGATTTTGTCTTTTCTTATAATCAAGTAGTATCCTATTGTATGTAGGTACCGTAGTTGCTTTATCAAGTCATCCTGGAATTTGGACTGCTGCCAGATTCTGATGGTGGTGAATAGCTCTGTAATGAACACAGAAACACAGATTCTTTTCCCAACAATGTTTGGGCCATTGGGGTAGATGCCAAGAAGAGGAATTGTTGGATCATATGGAAGCTCGACTCTTAGATGTTTTCTCAGTGTCTACATTGTTCTGCAATAAAGGTCGAATCCGTCTACAGCCCCCTGCACCAACACCAACACTGGATGTTTTTATTCTTTGTGCTATGTGCCAATTTCACTCTGGTGGGAGGTGACATCTCATTGTTGCCTCAATTTGCATTTTTCTGATATATGACACAGTATGTTTTCATATTAAGAAGCTCCTGCACTGAAGAATGATGACCAAAATTAAAACAAACAAATAAGACCAACCAAACAAACAAGAAACCCATGTCACAAACTCAGAATGCATCAGTCTGCCACCCATTTGGAAAAACATTAAAATTTGAGATACATAAAGGTTTCATAAAACTTAAAAAAGAATGAAAAAATCAATGCATCCAAAACTGGGGAGAAGAGATGGATAGACACTTTCTCAAAAAAAAAAAAGATATACAGACGGATAATGGGTACATGGAAACACACCCTGCTGGCCTTTTATTTTTAATTAAAAAAGTTGAATTACCAGGAGACACACAGTTACAAAGTTACCGATGACTGGGTTTCAGTCATACAGTGTTCGGACACCCATCCCTTCACCAGTGTACATGTGCTGCCGCCAATGACCCCAGGTTTTCTCCTGTCTGTCCGCTGCCTAGCCCAGCCCTGCGGGTCCTGAAGGTCAACAATCCTCTTGGTGGCTCCACCCACACAGCTTTGCCTTGGGCTCCTCTTGGCCACAAAGTGGCCTCGCCCTGCTGGGGCCATGATTTTGTTCTAGGTGCTTCTCCTTCCTTCCCCACAATTTCCCTCCCTCTCCTCTGAAACGGGCTGCAAAGAAATGAGTGACGTGTACTGATTCTTATTTGTGTACTTAATATTTTGGGTGCATTCTAAGCATTTTTAGAAGTGTTTTTCACAAAAAGGCTGAAAAATTGGACCTTGCATCTTCCTTTATGAGGTTTTCCTCTATAAAAGAAACCCACAAAACCAATACGAATGACTCTCCCACTGGGTTGCGGATTTCTTTTTATGTTTCTTTGGGTGGGAACAACGGGAAGACAGTGATACAGTGATACAGTGGGTAGGGATGCTTAGAGGACTCGAGGAGAAAGCAGTCGAAACATAGGTTGCTCTCCGTTAGGCTACTCTTGATCTGTGGGCCCTAGACAGTCGGGTCTCAAACACTGTGGGGGAGGGAGAGAGAAGGTGTTGCGGCTCCTATGTAGGGAGCTCGGTGTGGCCGTGGTCCTCCAGTGGCCCTGATGCCCCCAGCCAGCAGAGTCTGGAAGGTGCCTGGCCAAGGCCGTCAGGAGGCAGGGGTGCAGCAGGGCTCTCCCCCCTTGAGCACACAGCACTGCTGGGACCCCAGGGTTAAGTCTGCCTGGGGCTGCCTGGAGCACCCACCCGCGCCCGGCACTGGTCCTGTCCCCTGCAGAAAAGCTCCATTTCCAGCCACACACAGCATGCTCCTCCAAGGTGCACCCCACTGCCTCCTCCCTTCTGGGGACCTTCCGGAAGGGATCAGAGCGACTCGGTGGCCCCAGGTTTGCGCAGGTGATCTTGGGGTCACTTCTGTGGGTTGTTGGAGCCAGCAAGAACTTCCCTCTGGCGTCCTCTCGGCGACTGCAGGGATGGAAGCACACAGAGCGGGAGCCAGGTGACGTTTCTGCAGGCTGGATCGGGTTCGGGGAAAGCCAGAGTCCCTGCACTGAGGTCTCAGACCGGAAGCACCGGACCGTCCACAGGGCCCTTAGCACAAGAGGCCTACGCTGCTGACTGTGCGCCCTACATGGGAAAGCGTTTTCCTAGGGCATCGGCTGTTGCGTGTCCCTCGTTTCCTGGGATCTATCGCCAAGGGTGAATCCATTCACTGGGCAGAAAGTAGAGCAGAGTTTGCTTGAAAGCGGGAAGTTCGCTCTGCAAAGCAGAGCATAGAGCAGGGGCTTGCTAGAGAGCCGAGGGATGTGTTTCAGGGCCTTTTGATGATGGTCTGAAGGGGGATGTCCAGGAGAAGTGCCAGGGTAACCTTTTTGGGTTTCTAGGGATTCTTGGCGGGTTCTGATTGGCGCATACAGCCCCCCCAGGCGTTCTTGGCAGGTCCTGACTGGTGCATGAAGGCTGCTGGGAATTCTTGGCAGGTCCTGACTGGTGCATGCAGGCTGCTGGGAATTCTTGGCAGGTCCTGACTGGTGCATGCAGGCTGCTGGGAATTCTTGGCAGGTCCTGACTGGTGTATGCAAGTTGCTGGGAATTGTTAGTGGGTCCTGATACGTTTCGCAGTGTAGGTTGTTGCAGTCTCTTTACATCCATATTGGTGTGTGTAGGTTAGGAGGCCCTTGATGGATCTTGCTTGATGCTTGTAGATTGTGGGGCGGATTTGTAGAGGCTTTTTGGAGTTCACCATTTCTCTACCTTCTGACCCTTTACGGTTTGGCATGTGGGGAAGGGATTTTCACCCTGCCTAGGGCATGCTCAAAAGTCCTGGGCTAACATTTGGTGGTTCTTCCATCCGTTTACATTAAGCCCTGGAGGATGGATGTTTATGCCGAGGCATGAGAAGGAGTTTATACCACGGTTTGAGAAGAAAGAGTCCTTCTTTGCCTGACTCTGGACTTTCCGTTTGATGCTTTGGTTTAGTGAAAGTTCCTTTTCAACTATTTGAAAAAGAAATCCTGATTTTTTTCCTTTCTGAGTATTCCAGTGACTGCAGTAGCTGAGGGAGACCATCTGCTTAGCTTCTACCGAATGCCGCAGTTAAGGGGCCAGAGACATAGAACAGGGCCTTCAGGAGGCCCAGCTGATCCCTGCCACCTTCTCAGGGCTCTCTAAAGCTCCCCCAACTCACTCTCCCCCTCCACTCCTAAACACCTGGGAGCAATCCCTACTGCAGGGCCCAGCTCTGGAAGCAGTTCGAGTATCACCTGGTGGACCCAAAGCCAAACCAAAAATAAATTTATAGTAATAACCAGGTTGCATGAGTAATTCCATACCCATTATAGAAAATTTGGACGATATAGAAAGGCACAAAAGAGGATATAAATTACAACTCTTCTCAGCTTAACACCTTCATTTTTTCCCTTCTCCAATACAGAATTGCAGCTAGAAGGCATTAAGCTAACAGCTATTAACATAACAAAAAAGCTTCCATTCGGCCTCTAAAGCCGGCAGACCTGCAGATTGCAGGCTTGGAGTCCATTCTCTGGAAACAAGTCACTTTTACCTTATCAGTGACATCTTCTGAGATATAAAGAATTATTCCGTTATTGGCAAACCTTGTAGCTAAGGTAGAGGAGGAAGGGATAGAAGGACAGAAACATCTTCATTTTTCCAGGGCACTCTGCCTTTTGTTTTGTTTCATTTTCTTGCATTCCATTTGTTTCCAAAAATAACATCTTCCTACTTTGCTGTGCTCGGTAATGTACAATCGCATCTGGAAAAGAAATATTTTTAATGGGCATTTTTATGAGTGGTTGCATAAACGTTTTCCCGAATCCATCCACAGAGCGAAGGCCATACCCTAGTCTGTCTGGGGTCCAGGCAATAGGGTCAGGGTGGGGTCCTGCCCCGAAGCTGGTGAGGAATGTAGCTGGAGGGGCCTGGCCCTCAGAGAGCAAGTGGGGTTCCCCTCTTCTTTCTTCCGAAAAGTTGCTCAGTGATTTTGAAAAATGGCGTGAGTTCTTTCAAGGCCTGTTTCCAACATGTGTAAATCAAATTTATTAACCGAAGGGGAGAGAGTCGCTGATATTCCCACTGCCCAGAGAAGGCTTCTCATAACAGTTTAGTCTGTCTTCATCTTTTTCACACAGAATATAAAGCATCCCTTCTGTGCTGAAACTAGCTTCTTCAACTCTAAAATATGTTACGAATATTTTCTCAGGAATGGAATGTCTGGGTGCCATAGTTCCAATGAAGGGAGTCCCACATCAATCTGCAATGGCTTTGTTGGATGTTCAGGTGTTCTCCCGTTTTGGCTGGCCCTTCGCAGTGCTGTGGGTGGATGTCCATTTTGTCACATATCCATATGTGACATAAGCTCATAGTTCACTCTTGGGAGCAAAGGGTGTGTTCACTTTTGAGATTATTGATAGGTGTGGCCATAATCTGTACCATCTTGCCCTACATTCTCACTAAGAACTAGGCATTTATTACAATTTGTAAGTGACAAACATTTAATATCTTTTAGTGATATTTAATAATCTTTTATTATTAAAGATTATTAAAATAATATTAAAATATTATTTTAAATAATATTTTATTATTATTTTAATAATCTTTTAATATTTTGGCTTCCAGATATAAAATTTTCTCTATTTGTAAGACACTTGTTTGTGCCCTTGTCAACCACTGAAGGGTTGCTGAGGACTATGGCTGAGGATTATTGAACAGTTACTTTGTGATAGCTTAACACTATTATTATATATTATTATAATTTATTATTATTATTATTATTATTTTGCTGTTGGGGTTATACTTGGTGATGCTCAGGGTTACTCATGACTGTACTCAGGAATTACTCCTGGTGGTGCTTGGGGAACCATATGAGATGCCAGGAGGGATGGAACTTGGGCTGGCCACGTGCAAGGCAAATGCCCTCCCTGCTGTGCTATCGCTGATAGCCTTTACAGCATTGCTTCCATCTGTTCTTATACAAAATTTTCTAAATGGTAAATTAAATATTTGAAAATATAGTGAAATCTAAAATTTAAGTGACAGCGATTATAAGAAAACAAGAGTGGGAATGAAATCACACTTGCCTGATACTGGACTTTCTACTCTTACTCTTGTCAACTCACACCCATGTTTCTTCCCCCCCCCCCAAATTTTATTACACCATTTTAGACATACAATTGCAAGATGCTCATGTAGAGTTTTGGTTCTACAGTGTTCCAACACCCATCCCTCCACCCTAACCCATCTCCCATCACCAATGTCCCCATCTCCCTCCCCCTCCCACACCCTCAACTACTTGGCGGCTTCTGTATGTCATTTCTCTCCTCTTTATCTCTCCCTCCCGCCAAACTTTCCTGCACATCGTGGAATGCAGTGCATTAAAGGACATTACTGTTTCCACTATTTTAATGGATCGCGCGTGGCCACTTGCGGCCGCGACCTGGACTGGAACTGGTTTTGCTCTGTTAATCTGGTCATGAGGTAGTATCCCAGTGTCCGGACAGCGAAGGTGGTGGCTAGTGTGGTGGGCGGAGTCTCATCCGGCTGCTTCTAAGACCCCCCAGAGGTGATGGGCCCACTCCCAAAACCCATCTGTCCTCCTGGGGGCCCCATAGTCAGCTGGGCCTGGGGCGAGCCGAGTTCCAGCTTCCCCAGCCTCTTGTCACACCCATGTTTCTTAGACCTAACTCCTTTGTCTGTTTCTCCCCTCCTAGAATTTACTAGCCCAGACCTGGTGTCTTGGGCTGGACTCGATGACATGAGCCTAGTGAGGGAGAAAGCACTCTGAGAGCAGATGCAGCAGGCATGGGGACCAGGAAGGGCGACTGCTTCTTTGTCGGGCTTGTGTGTGTGTGAGCAGAGGCAGGCTCAGGGGCAGCTTTTCCCAGCGAGTGGCTGCAGAATAAGAAGAGTGGGACATGGAGAAATCCAGGATGAATATTCAGATCACTTACACATATTTTCCAGTGGTTGTTCTATTTGTTTAGATCTTAGTTAATTATGATGATTATTTTGTTTTGGATCCTTGCCTGATGACTCTCAAGGGCTACTCCTGGCTCTGTGCTTGGCGTTGCTCCTGGTGGTGCTCTGAGGACCATGTGAGGCTGGACTTGAACCAGGGCCTTCCACATGCAAAGTGTGTGCTCAGCCACAAACTACCTCTCAGTACTCTTTGCTTCTATTTTATTTTATTTTATTTATTCCCTCCCCCCTTTTAAATTAAGTCACCATGATATACAGAGTTGTTCATGGTTGGGTTTCAGTCATATAATGTTCCATCATCCTTCATCTGTTTACGTTTCCTACCACCAGTGTCTCCAGTTTCCCTCTCACCACACCCACCTGCCTCTATGGCAGACCTCTCTCTCTTTCTCTCTCTCTGTGCCATACAAGTATTAAAAGGTTATCATGTATCATTACCTACTTTCAGTTTGCTTCTATTTTAAATATGATTTAAAATGAAACATTTTCTTTTTTGGTTCTTGGAATTTCTTTGTTCCTGCAGTGATTTTGTATTTTGATTTGTGTCTCCAGAAATCCCTAAATAATGCATTTGTGAATTCTTTGAGGAGTTTGATGTGGACCATGATGTGACTTGAACCAAGAGATCTATGTGGACTGATCATAGTAATAATGGGCAGATTGTCACATTGTTGCCTGGGGGTGTGGGGTTTGCTGTGGGATTTTAGTAGAAGCTATTTTACTTGGGGTGAGATAGGGTGGGGGGAGGGTGTTGGACCTTTATCAGTTAAAAAAACTCCACCTTAATGTCTAGTTAGTGTGTTTCCAAGATGTTTCATACTTCTGTGGTGCCACACAGTGCTCATGGACCTACACTTAGTCCCCATGCTCAGGAGCCCTTCTGCTGTTGGGGCTTAAACCTTGAGATGTTCGTGCACCTAGTCCTTTAAATGATCGCCCCTGCCAGGATTTTTGTTGTTGTTGTTGCTGTTTGTTTGCAATAGATAGTTTTGTTTTGGTCACACCCAGTGGTGCTCAGGGCTTACTCCTGACTCTGCACTCAGGGATCACTGCTGGTGGGACTTTGTAGGCCATAAATGGTGCCAAGGATCAAAGCCGGGTTGGCTACATGCCAGGCATTTGCCCTCTGTACAAACACAAACTGTAGTTTTGCCACTATAAGCTGGGTTTCCATCCATCTTTGCCCTATTTACTCACGTATTTCTGCTTGTCTCTGGCAACTGCTGTTTTATTCTTAGAGTTATTTCATTAGTTAGGGTGCTCAAGAGGCCTTGGGGTCCTTCCCATCATTTCAGCGAGGACCTGAGGGTTTGATGCTACTTTTGGGCCTCCCACAGGTACTCAGGGGCCTTCGGTGCTGCACCTGTGATGCTCAGGGCACTGTGTGGTAACTGGGATCAGACCAGTAAGCCACGTGTAAGACTTATACTTTCTGTGCACGTGCCTTCTTTCTGGCCCTGCCAACAGCCTTTGTTTGGACTTTGACTATTTATTTTGCTTCCTTATCTTCCACGTATGACTGAAATCACTCGGTATTTGTCTACACTGACTTATTTCACTCATATAATATCCTCCAGGTCTATCCAGATTGCTGAAAATAACATGATATGGTATTTTATAATTTAGCATTCTATTGTACATTTATACTGCACCTTGAGTTCACCATCAGTTGATGAGCTCTTGTGGCTGTTTTCCTTTATTTTTCAGATTTTAGTTTACATCCAACCATGCTCAGAGCTTACATCTCATCTGGCTCTTTGCTCAGAGACTGCTCTTGGTGGTACTCGAGGGGCCATATGTGGTGGTGGGGAAAAGCATGAGAGGCAAGTGCCCTACCACTGTACTGCTTAGCCAGCCCTATTGTCCTTTTTCATTTTATTCTCTCTCTCTCTGTCTCTCTCTCCTTCTCTCTCCCTCTCTCCCTCTCCCTTTCTCTCTCCCTCTCTCTCCCACACTCTCTCTCCCTATCTTTCTCTCTCTCTCTCTCTCTCTCTCTCTCTCCAATTCCAGTGCTCAACAGCCCAAAAGTTGTGCTGGGATTCCAACCCTGGTCACAGCAGCAACCAAGCCCCCTTAGCTTTTGTACGATCTCTCCAATTCCTGGGCTTCTCATCGAGCCTAAAGTGAGTAACACTGCAGTGTAGGGGGATGGGGGAGGGGAGCGCACTCATCTCTTTGAATTTGCGATTTTGTGTTCTCTGTGTAAATACCCTGTGGAGGCAAAGCATCACCTAAGTTGTTATTCTGTTTTTAGTTTTTTGACAGAATCTCCATAGAGCTTTGCAAAGCGGCTGCACCAGCTTACATTCCACCCACCAATCACCAACACCCATTGTTTCTTTTTATTTTTTAGAGAGAGAAGTTTGTGCCTATATTGGCTAAGTGGACTATTGAGGGGCAGTGACAGGAGGATGGAGCCAGAGTTTCGTGATCTTGGATGTGATGGACAACTTCGCCCAGGTATTGTCCATCATCAGTCCTGATTTCTACCTGATCCAGAATTTTGCTGTGGTAGGTATCCCCAAATTGCTCACCACTGTGCTGAAGGCAGGGTATCCACCACCACTGTGTGGCTCCTCCACTCTTGCGCATGCACATCAGTGTGAGCCCTGCACCGGTCTCAGGACCAGGTGCAGCTGCTGCAGCCGCCAGGTGCTGTCCAGCTGCGTGGGATGTTGGGAGCAGCTGTCCAGCAGCTGGTGGAAGGTCTCCCCTCTTCCTTCTGCTTACTTGCCCCAACTGTTGGCTCCTTGGAACGGAGCTTCTTCTTTTTTTTCTCTTTTTGCTTTTTGGGTCACACCCGGAGATACTCAGGGGTTACTCCTGGCTCTGCACTCAGGAATTACTCCTGGCGGTGCTCAGGGGACCATATGGGATGCCAGGGATCGAACCTGGGCTGGCACAGGCCGGCTGCGTGCAAGGCAAACGCCCTACCTGCTGGACTATCACTCCGCCCCCAAGAACGGAGCTTCTTTTGGAGAATATTCTCATAGATGGACTGCCAGGAGTATTTCCTGAGCGCAGAGCCAGGAGTAACCCTTGAGCATTACTGGGTGTGACTCAAAAATTAAAAAAAAAAGAGGCAAAAAAAAGAAGAGAGTTCTCATAGGTGCTGGAGTGCTTTGCATTTCCCTGCCAAGGAGTGGTAGCTATCTTTTTGCGTGCCTGTGGGTCATCACTTTGGAGAATGTGCTTTCAGATCCTCTGCTCTTCGGAAAATCAGACCAGAGTGTTAGTGTTGTTGAATTACTGAGTTCTTTATATTTCATACGTGTTTCTCAGGAGGCGGGTGTTGTATCAGCATATATTCCTGCCTTTATTTAGTGATCATATATCTATTCTTTTGAATCTGTTCTTGTGGTCTCCTGTGTTGTTTTACATGCATTTTTTCAAATCTTTCATCTTTCAAAATTTATGTTTAGCTAAGTTTGTATTTATTTTATTTAAAATAATGAAATGGTTTACAAAGTTGTTCACAATACAGTTGTTATGGGGTATTCACATTCAATTTCCAACACCAATCCCACCACTGGACTGACCTTCCCTCTACCATTGTCCCCATTTTCTCCATTCCCACCTCCAACGTGCCCCATTAGCAGACACAAAATCATTTATTTGATATTTCTTGTTACAACTAAATGGCTAATGGAATTATTAAAAATACTTAGTAATACTTAGTAAATACTTTTCACTTCACTTGTATCACTTGTCTTCCCGTTGTTCATCAATTTGCTTGAGCGGGCACCAGTAACATCTCCATACATCCTGTCACATGCTAGTGTAGCCCAAGGGCACCTGCTCACTCCAGGAACATAAAGAGCCTCAAACCATTCCATCAGGTCTATAAATTGTTACTGGTATTTGGCATATCAAATACGACACGGGTAGCTTGTCAGGCTCTGCCATGAGGGTGGTATACTCTTGTAGTCACCTCTCATTTTGTGCATTTATTGATGAGCGAGATGGGAAAGATCAGCTTTTCTGCTGGGTGGAGCTCTAATAAACTGGGGAGTCTGGATGTGGAAAATGGTGGCCTTTATGGTAGTGGGGTTCCTCTGGCTTCTTGAAAGGCTCTGCTGGGATGGCGGGCCAGGGCTAGAACCGCCTTCCCTCTCGGGCACCTTGTGATCAGCTGGGCACAGGGGAGAGCCGGTAGCAGCTCTGCCCCATGTATGTGAGTCTCTGGATCAGGCATACCTGCTGGGCTTGAAAAAGACTGCTGTAGTGTGCGACTCTGGCCGAGCCAGGCTTGTGATCAGCTCTTCTGCTGGGTGGAGCTCTGCCCAGCTGATCACCAAGGCACCCCAGAGGAAGGCGGGTTCTAGCCCTTTGCCCGCCATCCCAGCAGAGCCTTACAAGAAGCCAGAGAAACCCCCACACCATGAGGCACTCCATTTTTCCACATCCAGACTCCCCAGTAAATACTTTTACTAAGCACAATACTTAGGAAAAGAAAATTTGTGAAAATATCCCACTCTGGAGTCATTTAGATCTTGGGTGAGGGGTTTACTGAGCTGCTTGCTGCTAGCTGAGTTTTTTGCATCACTTAGTTTATTCACTGTGGTTGGTTCTATGCTACTTTCCCATCAAATTAGGTGTGCTCAACTGGGACTTAGTATTGTGGAATTTGGAGGTAGAGTCTGGGCCTCCAAAAAGACCAGGACCAGGATCTGTAGAACTTGGCCAATAAATTTCATGGTAGCAGCTGTGGGATGTGGGTGTGGCTTCAGGAAGCATGGGAGGTGGGATGGTGGGATAGGGAGATGGGGGGGCATAGGCTGCTCACCTATACATAAAGAAGACCCTAGGGTTCTCAGCCTGGAAGCTGGTGTGTTAGCAGGTTTTTATTGGCTTGGTTGTCTTGCAGAGATTAGTCATGAAGCAGTGGAGTTGGACAATGGGCATATTGGCATGGTGTCAGCTGTGGGGTGTGGGTGATGCTGTTGGGGTTGGGACTTGGCTGACCCCCTACTGAGGGAGTCCCAGAGTTTTCAGCTAGGAAACTAGTGTACACATGAATTTTTGTGGCCTTGCTTACATCTTTTCTGAGATTTAGTCGTGAATCTGTTGAGTTGGGCTGGTAGATAAGTTTTCACAGCGGTGGCTGTGGGATCTTAAAACTTATGTTTGTTATTTTTAAAACCAAAGTTGAGATAATAAAGTTACAATGGTGTTAATGTTTATTCTTTTTGGTGTACAGTTATTGTACCTTCACCACCACCCAAGTGCCAAAATTATCACTGTCCTGATGTCAGTTCTCGTCTTCTTCTTCCTCTCCTCTTCCTCCTCCTCCTCCTTCTCCTCTCCCTACCTCTTTCTCCTCCTCCAAGTTCTTCTTTCTTCCCATTGTTTAGTAATCTCAGATCTGTGAGCAAAAGTCTGAGGGTCTATTATTATTATCTAACATCAGTCCTATCAAATAGTTTGCCTATTCCAAATTTCTCTCCCTCTCTCTTTTTTGGTAAGTGGGAAAATTGAGGTTTATAAAGGTTAAACAATTTTCTAAAGGGCACAAAGCTCTAAAGTGACAGCTCTGGATTGGGAGTTCAGCTGGTCATCACCTCCAACCTCTCTGCCCTCACTATACACAGGTCCTTTAATAGAAAGCACTCATGGGAAGTAGTCTCAAGCCTTCTATGCTCTTGGACTGGTAGAGTCTTCCAGCTAGGTAGGGGTGAGATAAAGAGTTTCAGAGATTGTTCAAACTAACAGAAAAAGACACACTAAGCCATAAAAGAAAACAAAGTAAATGCCCCCACTCTCTGTGGGGCGATGTTCTTGGTGGCTGAGCAGTGTTAGGGTGCTGAGTGGTACCAGGGTCAAGACTCAGCGGCTGGTTCCATGACTGTGTGTTGGCCTCTATATAGATTTCCTTCCTGTGTGAATATGGGTAACTCAGTGTGTGGCCTCACTCCCACTGGGTCTTGGATGCTTCTGGTGCATGCATTATATTCCAAAACCATGGTGTCTACATTATTAGAGGCGGTTTGTGGAAAGGGGCCTTGGGTAATCAAGTGATATCTGGTCATTGGGGAATTTCTGGTCTCAGAACACCACCCATTAAGGATAGGCAGAAGGTGGTGCTATGACATTGACAGGGAGGACGGAGCAGTTCTTCTGAATCTAGGGAGAATTGCTACTGTTGGGCACAAATCTGCCACCTCCCTTTGCAGCTCTTCTTGGACTGGTGAGTAAACAAATTAACATCTCATAGATTAGTAGATGAAATGGATGGATCTTAAAACCTATGGAGAATTTACAGAGCAATTATAACCTTGGCTCATAATACTATGAATCAAGAATGGGGTAGGGGCCTGGGCCATGAAGGAGAGAGGAAGGGGGTCTGAGACAAGGAGGAGGGAATGACTTTATATCATGAAACCTTGTCCCTCCATGTTCGCCCTTCTCCTGTCAAATGGATATTTCTAGAGAAGACCCGTGGTAAGTCACATCATTGAGTAAAGGAGGTAGTCTCGAGCAAGACTCCACAGTTTGTCAGCCCTATCTTCCCATACCTGGCTGACAGGTATTTAATAAGCCTGTCTGCATATTTGGGGGAGGCCGATTTTACAGCTTTTTATATTTTCAGAGGAAACATGTAGAGCTTAGAAGTAAGATGACTTCAACATTCCACCCAAGTGAGGGGCAGAGCATAGCAAATGATAACCCATGGGATGAATGGAATCCTTACCCTGGAGGGTTTGTTTCTTTCTTTGGTATCTCTGGGGCTCCAGGAGGGGAACTGGACAATGGGTTGGGGGTGCATCTCCTGTTAGTGGGCCCACTGTGTGGGGGCCTGGTGATAGATACCAGGACAATGAACACAAGATAGAAACGTGGCCTGCAGCTCTCTGAGCAGGGGCCTCTCCCCTTATCCCAGTCATCAGTGAATTATACATAGCTATGTCCCAGTGCCTTCATCCAGAAGGGACAGGTACATGATGGGAGGACCCAAGTGTGGGCGGGATGAGCTGACCACCCATGAAGAGGGGAGAGAATCAGGACCAGAATTGATTTTCTTCTGCACGGGCACCTGTTCTCTGTAACCTGAAGATTTTATGGCAGCAGCTTGAAAACCTTACAAATCTCCATTTTGCCAGTAAGCGAAATAAATATATAAATAAATAAAAAAACCATCATCAGCGCCTGGCCTCCTGACCCACTCCTGAAATGTGTGGCAAAGATGCTGACGGGAGGGTTGCTGTATTTCATAGCAGATCCTGGCTCTGCTCACACCTGGACTGGGCTGGTCTCCTCATTAATATGCTCCTGCCATGCCTCAGACCTTGGACCCCACAGCATGCTCAGAATAATAACTGCAGATATGGAGGAGGGTTAGCAGAGGTCAGGGGATACCTCTCTTGTCTCTCTTCTTACTTCAGACCAGAAGTGTGTCAGCAGTGACCACATCCGTTGTAAAGACCAGTGTCTAAATTATGGCTGACACCCCTCACCTATCAAGAATGTTCAGACACAAATGCTGTGACTTCATTTACCTTTCTCTGTGGCCGATGGGCTTCTGGTTTACTTTTAGAAAGGCAGCTCACGGGAAAGAGCAGTATGATCAGGTAGAACATGAACTCATATTCCAGTAAAAGCACATGTTGAAAGCTGGGGAACTTTAAAAGTACATGGGGGCCAGAAATATAACCCAAAGTTTGGGTACGCTAAGATTGAGTGTCATCGCTGTACCCTGGCCCCAAGAAGCACTGTATGCTGAGCCCTGGGCAACAAACTGCCTCATATTGGCACAGCAAGTGTCTATCTTATGACAACTAAACCTGTCTATAGGGTGAGTAACCAGAAATGGGGGCAAGACAGTCTGTGTGTAGACTCTCATGGAGAGAAGAAACAGCTGGCCAAGTTGTTTCTTTTTATTATATCCTTCTCCACATTTCCTTCCCTTTGTTGTTGTTTTGTTCTTGTGGTGACGAGTGGTCACACACATTTGGTTGTGGTGCTCCCACACTTGACATGATGCCCATTGGGCATCTAGTCCTTTTTCTCCTTCCCCCTTCGAAGTTGCAGTGCTTATGTTTTGCCATGGTCACAATTTTTAGTTGTATTGTGAGTGCACATTTTGATCATGATGCCCCTGAAGGATGCTGTAAGTTCACAACAAGGTGACTCCTAGAAGAATGGAATAAGCAAAGCTTGAATTAAGTGAGGTTGATGAGCCAGAACTGCCACAGCTGATGGAGGAAGAGGGGATTAAAAGTTGCAGAGAAGCTGAGTAGACATATTCATAGCCATATGTCTTCTTTGAGATGGCCAGTAGCCATATGAGAAAATGCTCTTCATCAATAATCATCAGGGAAATGCAAATCAAAACAATGAGATATCTCCTCACACCCGTGAGACTGGCATACATCACAAAGGACAGAAACAGCCCGTTTTGACATGGATGTTGGAGAGAAAGGAACCCTTACCTTCATGTCAGCACTGGTGGGGGTGCTGGCGAGGCTGTTCTGTGATCCAGCGTCTATGGAAAACAGCCTGGGCACTTCTCAAGGAATCAAGTATTGTGTTCCCATAAGACCCAGAAATTCTACCTCTGCATCTCTCACCAAAACCTAAGACTATTTTGAAAAGGCATTTGTACTCCTGTGTTCATTGTAGTGCTGATATTCACAATAGTCAGGATCTGGAAATAACCTGAGTGGCCAAGAATAGGTAAGTGGATAAAAACCTGTGGTATTTAGACACAATGGAAAAGAACTATAAGAAAATATTAAATTATTTTATACATTGCTACTAGATGAAACTGAGAATATCATGTTGAGTGGAGAAGGAGAGGTATATGGAATTACCTCCTTCAGGGGGCCGGAGTGACAGCACAGCAGGTAGGGTATTTGCCTTGGATGTGGCCAACCCGGGATCAAACCCTGGATCCCGTTGTGGTCCCCTGAGCACTGCCAGGAGTAAATCCTGAGTGCAGAGGCAGGAGTAATCCCTGAACATTGATGGTTGTGACCCAAAAAGAAAAAAAAAGAGTGACTTCCTTCATATGTGAATTATTAAAAACATTGTAAGGGAATTAAAAACAACTGGTGATATTAACCCTTAAGAATAGGCCTGCAATGACACACACACATATATATATATATATATATATATATATATATACACACACACACACACACACATACATACATATATATATATATATATATATACATATTATGATACCCAAAATCCAATGTCAGGTGAAGCATTGATCAGGAGGTCTTGTCAAAGGTGGAAATTATCACAAACGTGTGGGAGTCAGAGGCTAGGTAAGAGAATGGAACAGTGTGCTAATAACTGTCAAAAGTGCTAACACCAACCTAGAACTAAGCATTAAATACAGGCAAAAGATACACATGACAACCTTTTAATGTATGTATTGTAATCCACAATGTGGAAGGGAAGGAAAAGAGAAAGAGATAGAGAGAAAGAGAAAGAAATAAAGAACCTGCTATAGAGTCAGGCTAGAGGGGGAAGGAATTGGGGACATTGGAGGTGGGAAATGGGCACCAGTGGAGGGATGGGTGCTGAAAAACTGTATGACTGAAACCCAAATATAAACATCTTATGAACATCTTTGTAATTGTGTATCTTATGGTGGTATAATAAAATATTAAAAAAAATAAGAATAGGTCTGCAAAGCTGAGTTTTCCAAAGGAGTGGGGAAGAGAACCTGGGGACATTGGAGGCTGACACTCTGGTGGTGGGTGTGGTGTGGAGCATCAGAAGCCTTAAACATTGCTATTCTCAATGTTGTTCATCACAGCAAACAAAATAAATAAAGAAATCCAAAAACTAAGAATTAATAAATGAAACTTTCTCATAAAAATAGAGATACCAAGAAAACTCAGAAATTCTACAGGATGACTAGGTACTGCAAGGAGACTCAAAGACTGAGCTAGTGAGAGGGGCACCAGCATCACTAATCAGTTCCAATATGAGCCAATATGAGGCAGTTTGTTGCCCAGGGCTCAGCATACAGTGCTTCTTGGGGCCAGGGGTACAGCGATGACACTCAATCTTGGAGTACCCAAACTTTGGGTTATATTTCTGGCCCCCATGTACTTTTAAAGTTCCCCAGCTTTCAACATGTGCTTTTACTGGAATATGAGTTTATGTTCTACCTGATCATCTGCTTTTCTATCTGGCCCATCTTGGGTTACTGCTCTTTCCCGTGAGCTGCCTTTCTAAAGGTAAACCAGAAGCCCAAAACTGGTTGGGCCTGGGGATAGCTCAGTGGCTTAAACACTTGCTTTGCAGGTGTGGAGCTATGAGTTGAATGCCCAGTGCTGCCCACATGTGCAAAGGAGCAGTGCTTTCCAAGACTTACTGGTATTCCAGTAGAGAGTATACAACCTGTGGTGTGCAGTTAAGTTTAGATGAACTCCACAATTAATGAGAGCAACCAGGCTTTGTGGAGCCATTGCACCAAGTGAGTGTGACACCATTGCAACAGCAACAATGGGAAGGGAAGGGGAAGAAGAGAGCAAGAAAGACAGAGAGACAGAGAGAGAGACAGATACAGAGAGATAGAGAGGAGATAGAGAGGAGAGAGAGAACTAGAATAAAAAATAAAACCTTGGAAATAAATTAGAGGTTGTGTTTCCCTCCAGGAAATGGTTGGCAATAGGAAAGGTAATAGATGAAGACTGTAAAACCACAGAGATGAATTGGTGATGCAGCCCTATTAGGCACTCGATGGAGTCAACTGAAAGGCACTTGATGGAGGCACTGAAAGCAGTGGTACACTGAAAGGGAGTGGGGAGAGAAGTTGATTTGCACAAAGTCTATGCCTTTGGTTCAGAATACAGAAGAATTTTAGAGGCTGTTGGTAAGAAGTCTACTCAATCTGTAGCAAACGAGAGAAATCAAAGATGATCAGGAGGCGGGGCACTTATTCCAATATCATAACCCTTTGCCTGTTTTTATGACTTGGCACCTTTTGACTGAAGAAAAGGTCAGATCCCTAGAAGAAGGAGAAACAATGTTCTAGTTAGCATGCATGCAGATGCTTCCAGCTCTTCCCCAGAGGGTTCTTTGATATTCTCTTGGGCAACAGGGTGAGGAAAGGAGGTGCCCGAGTTAGATGACAAGGTTGTATGGATACTCAGAGGAGTATAGAAAATGCCAAGCCTCTTGTTTATCCATTTCTATAAGTTGAGTAGCATTCATGTCATCTTCTCATAGACTTGGCTTCTAGGTACCTCAAGAACCAATTGCATAAGCTCCTTGCAGATGCCCTGCTCTCAGAATATTAGGGGTCTACGGGAGCAACATGAGAGATAGGATTCAAGGCAGAGTAAGTGCACAGTTGGTTGCATTGAGTCATGGTCTACCGGGTGGCCATGTCCCAGAGCACAAATGTGTGACTGTAACTGACCACTCAGCAGTTAGCACAATGCTGACACTGCAACCACCTTGTCAGCATCAAGGAGGCATTGCCAAGGGGTTAAATCCATTGACCTGGGAGAGAACTCATAGGCAACAATTTGTCTTATTTATTATTTATCTAACCTTATACTCCAATATTCTTTATGAAGTACACTCAAAAATACAGTTTCATGAGTAATTTTCCAGTTCCTACTGGTACTTGCATAAACGCTGGAGCTCCTTAAAAATATAGTTACTGAGCCGGAGATTGAGGGACAGATAAAGAGACCTCTTTCCTATGGGATTTGAAGAAACTTAGCATGGGAATAACAAATGACCAAAGACAACAGAACTGAGAACTGGTCTCAGAACCAAGATTCCCAAGAGTGGAGGGTGGATGGAACAGAACCCTGAGACAGTGATGCAAGGCAATGCACACTCTGGTAGAGGGTATGGCATTAGAAGGCTGTGTGCTTGAAACTCTATCATTAATAGTATCTTAAGTCATGGTGTCACTTGTCACTTGTCACTTGTCTTCCTGTTGTCCATCGATTTGCTTCAGCAGGCGCCAGTAGCGTCTCCATTCGTTGGAAATGAGGTTCATTATTGTTACTGTTTTTGGCATATTGAATATACCACGGGTAGCTTGCCAGGCTCTGCTGTGGCTCTGGGTTCATCCTAGGGGGCCCAGTCTTTTTCTATGTCAGACCATCAATCATCCAGGACCCACAGGGTAGAGCCCTGGGTGTAGACAAGCCTGTCTCCTGTCTGCCACCTGCCGATGAAGCCGGGTACCACAGCTGCAATATCTCAAGGGGCAGGGGCAAAACACCTTGAGGGGCAGGGGCAAAGTCACAGTGTCAGATTTAAAAAATCATTATATTCCTTGATTGGAGGGATAATACAGACAGGGGTTAAGGTACATTCTTTACATGCTACCAACCCTTGTCTGATCCCTGGCACCATATGGTCCCCTGAACACTGCAGTACCCAGTATGCTCCAGAACCTCTATCCCCCCAAATATTGTTCCTTTATTATTATTTTTTTATTAGAACTGAAGTGCTCCTATGTTATGATTTGACTAAACTTAGTAAGGGGGTGGGGGGCAGTCATGAGGCTTTAATGAGAAGACACTATCCTGGCTCTGTCCTTGGGGGTGATCCCTGGTGGTCTCATATGGTCTAAATGTGCAGGGGATTTGAACCAGGCTTGTGACCATTATAGTCACTTGCAAGGTAAGTGCTTTGCTTCCTGTACTATCTCTCCAGTCTGAGAGTGCTACTTCTTAACAGCTATTTCTGTGGGCCAAGACAGTTCCAGCAAATATGTGGGTTGGGAACTTAGAGGAGGTTAGCTGTTAAACCAACTAGTTTGTCCCTTGTGTCAGGGTCCATCTTATCAGTCCTAACCTTGACTGGGCAGATTTTTGGGGGGCTTAGGTACTTGAACTTTGGGCTTGGCTATTCTGACAACTACTATCTATCTATCTATCTATCTATCTATCTATCTATCTATCTATCTATCTATCTATCTATCTATCTATCTATCTATCTATCTATCTATCTATCTATCTATCTATCTATCTATCATCTAATTATTATTATTTTTTAATGTTTTATTATACTACTATGAGATATACAATTACAAAGATGTTCATGCCTGGGTTTCCGTCATACATTGTTTCAGCACCAATGCCTCCACCAGTGCCCATTTCCCACCACCAATGTCCCCGATTCCCTCCCTCTCCCCTAAACTGCCTCTATGGAAAGTTCTTTTATCTCTTTCTCTCTCTCTCTCTCTCTCTCTCTCTCTCTCTTCCTTCTCTCACACAGTGTAGATTGCAATACATACATTTAGAGGTTACCATGTGTATCATTTTGCCTGTATTCAATACTCAGTTCTAGGCTGGTATTGTCACTTACAACAATTGTTAGCACACTGTTCCCTTCTCTGTCCCACCCAACCTTGAATCCTAGGCGCTTGTAGTAGATTGCAATTTTCCTCATGCTCCATGTTTTGTCTGACCTTGGATATTGGTATCATAATATGTATATATACATACATGTTATGTATCTATATATTTATGTCATGCAAATAAATGCAGTCATTCTATATCTGTCTTTTTCCTTCTGGGTAATTTCACTCAACATGATCCTCTCCATGTCCATCCATTTATAGGCAAATTTCATAACTTCATTTATCCTAACAGCTGCATAGTATTCCATTGTGTAGATGTGCCAAAGTTTCTTTATCCAGTCCTCAATTCTCAGGCACTCTGGTTGTTTCCAGATTCTGGCTGTTATGAATAGTGCTGCTATATACATAAACGTGGGGATGGTGTTTCCACTATGTGTTTTTAGATTCCCAGGGTATATTCCCAGAAGTAGTATGCCTGGGTCAAATCGCGAGTGCAATTTCTATTCTTTGGAGGAATGTCCATATTGTTTTCCAAAAAGGCTGTATTAGTCAACATTCCCACCAACAATGGATGAGAGTCCCCCTTTCCCGCATCCACGCCAGTATTTGTTGTTCTTGCTCTTCTGGATATGTGCCAGTCTCTGTGGTGTGAGATGATATCTCATTAGACAACTACATTTTTAAAGCCCTATATTAGCTTTCTGTGCCTTCACACTGCAGAAGACTAAAGTTCATTGTTTGCTACCAAGTAGATCCTTTAGTTTTCAAACCTGACTTTCATTTGGAAACCAATCTTCATTGACTTAACTGGCTTAACTGGGTGGTCCATCCCATGTCCACCATATGTCCAAATGAGAGGTTATTACACTCTTAATGAGAAACTTTTTGGGGATAGATGTCCCCTTAAGGATAAATTATTCTCATGAATTTCACTATTGCAATAAGTGACTTCTAGATCATAATTGATTATATGTCTTTATTACATACTAAACTGAATTTTTTAAAAATATATTTTATTGTACCACCATGAGATAAACAATTATAAAAATGATCATGTTTGGGTTTTGGCCAAACAGTGTTCCAGCACCCATCCCTCCACCAGTGCCCGTTTCCCACCACCAGTGCCCCCGATTCCCACCCCCTCTCCCAGCCTGCCTCTATGGCAGGTTCTTTACCTCTTTTCTCTCTTTCTCTTTCTCTATCTCTTTCTCTCTTCCTTCTCTTACACATTGTGAATTGTAATACATATACTTAGAGGTTATCATGTATATCTTTTGCCTGTATTTAATGCTAAGTTCTATGTGGTAATAGCACTTTCAACAATCATTGGCACACTGTTCCCTTCTCTGTCTTACCTAACCTCTGCTCCCACATGTTTGTGGTAATTTCCACCTTTGACAAGACCTCCTGATCCACACTAAACTGCATTCTTCAGAGGGTGAGGCTTTGTCTTGTGTGTTTTGCATGCTGGGTCTTGAGCAACAGCAAAGCATCTAGCATTAGACCCAGTGAAGACATTTAAGACATTTGGTGTTGAATGAGATTTTTGATTAATTTAGGACAGGCAGATAGGCTCTAAGGAGTAAAGTCATTGCTTATGAGAGTTCATGTCTAGAACTGGAATGCTTTGCCCCATTTTCAGTCTGACAAATTAATTAGCATTTGCTAAGTGCCTTGCATGATTCTAGATGCTGTGAGACATATAGTAAGGAATAGATTGTGTTCCTGCCCTCAATAGTAAAAGAACATGGAAGACATGGCCAGGGAATAAGCTGAGCATCAGGTCATATTTTTGAGATTTATTATCCCAAGTTTACTAGTTGATTGGATTCTTAGTTTACTATAATAATTTGAAGTGAATTCAGCTCTATAAGTGTGATAGTAGAGGAGCTATGTTTAATTGGGAAAGAAGAGATGGTAAAATGGCCTACATAGGTACTTTGGTATTTTCCCTTTAACCCCTGAAAAGAAATGATTTATGCATCTTGAGAGGGTATGGTAAAGCCTTTGGTAGTATAATATAATAATACGTTGAGGATTAACACAGGGTAAACATAATAGTTTGCATTTGCATTGTCCATCATGGCAACTATTGAACACATTTGTTAAATGCTTGTAGCAATTTAACACATTTATGCCAGCGTGCAATTTGTGTTAATTAAGCAACATTCAAGAGTGAGTATCTGATGGTAGGGGAAGCCATCAACATATTAAATATAAAATTAAAATGAAACAAGTGACAAAATTCATTTCCTTAGTTGTATTACTCATCATTTCAAATATGTAACAGTGACATGTGAATAATGACCCCTTTTGGGCAAACATATTTTGGGGAAATTTTCAATTCTAAAAAGTTTATGATTTAGACTATCCACTGACTCATAGTCCAGTAGAGCAAAAAATGCTATTTATTAGATAAGGACACTGGGACTTACATTACCAGGACTGTGTTTACCTACATTTCAGTTCAATGATTTTTTGTTTACAGATTTCTTTCAGATCATAGGCTTACAAGATTCCCTCTTATAGCTCAAGATACCTAACACCATGTAAACTGTCCCTCACCCATCTACTCATTTACCTATTCTCCAAAAATACTTATCATTTGATCTGCACCAGATACTAAGACACAATTCCTGTAAAGATAATCACTGCACACAAACAGAGCAGGTAGGTGCATGACAATACAATACAATGAGTGCTATCATGGTAGGAACAAAGCCAGGAGAAAGGGAGAAGGAGAGAGAGAGAGAGGGGGAGGGAGAGGAGAGGAGGGAAAGGAGAGAGGACTATTATTTTGGTTCAAAAATCTGATTATTCTGATTTTTTGCCATGTAGAGTGACTCATGTTATGGCAGTTTTCTTAACAAATGGCAAATGGGCTGTGTACAACAGTGGATTCTACAGCACAGGCCTTTACTAGGTACCAGTGAGGCTTTCATCCAACGTTGCCAACCCTGGGTTTTTGGTCTTCCCAGAGCCCAGCTACATGAGGGAACATTGCTTCCCACTCCTTAGCAGAAACATCTCTCACCCTTCTGTTCATGTTCCTCCCAAGTTTGCTGCCCAAAGGCAATTCCAGGCTCGGTCCCCACAAGCCTGCAAGTCCTGATGATGGATTACAGGACCATGGAGAGCAGTCCAGGTCTCTTGCTGGCCACATTGCTTTAGGAGGACATCTTGAAAGAGTGAGAGGGATCCTCAGGCACTTTGAAAATTGTTGCCAGCCAAGGAGGAGGAATGATTTTCTTTTTCTTGAGATCAAGTAATGTTCATCCAATTAAGAATTTTGAACATTTCTCTTCTACTTTTGCTTTTACTGTTCCTGATCTAGTAGGTACCTCAGCCTCCCTCCCCACTAAATTGCATCTCCCCCACCCTCAAAGCATCAGGGTTGAAAGGGATAGTATTGCCATACTAGAAACAGCCACCAATATCATTGGAACTAGTTGCAGCACCTATGGCCCTGATTCGCCTCTGTGCTCCAGGTAACTCATGAACCCCAACAAGACCAGCTTGCTGAAACAGTTGTGTGTTCCTAACGCTAGTGATTCCAAGGAGGCTTGATATCACTTCTGGATAGAAAAAGTTGAGGTTCTGCATCAATAATTAAGCCTTGATTTTCTCTAGAACACTTTCGGAGTGCGGGGAGCAAAGGATTTAGGAGAACCTTTTACCCCAAGGAACAACATTAGGCTGTGTCCCTTTTCCCTTCTAAGGAGAGAATACTTTGCTGGGCTAACAGTTAGGTTGGACTACGAGCTATGACAATATGCAATTAATAGTGAGCTTCTTTGTAACAGATAATAGTCAAAACATGTTGAGGCCCATTCACAGAAAGCGCTTTGAAGGCAGCATGGGCTGTCCACACACACATCGAACACTGTCATTATGCCCTCCTGGAATGACAGCAGCTATAGTTCATTATCCTGGGTGGTGGCTAGGGGGCACCCTTTCTTTAATTTTTTCTTTGAGAAAAAATGTCTTTTATAAGTTAATTTGCAACACAACACAGGCAACTAAATGGAAGGGGATGTGGTCTGGTGATTCATGCAGGAGTCCCCACCATGAGGGGCTGGGCTGAGTTTCTGACAGTTGAGTGATTTATTGAAAAGACAAGTGCCACCCCTCCCCACAGTCAGATCCTTACATGAGAATTTCTCAGTAGAATCTTTCACAAATAAAATTGTCCTGTTTCTAGGTATGGCTAGAAATGGCCAAACCCATTTTTAAAATGCTGTTTTTAATAATGAAAACAGGCACTGTCTTTTTATTTCAATCAACACCAGACAGTGCTGTCGTTGAGCTAACATCTATTGTGTCTTGCCATACTCTGGAGCCCCATTTTATTTAGGGTAACTGTTTGCCTCATTAAAAACCTACCCCTTCTTCACACAGAGTCCTTGCTTAGGGGGACTAAGTGTCTTTATTTGTCTGGGTCAGTGAACCCTAAAGAGATTATACAGGTGGAATTTTAGGGTATATAGATACATGTTGCTTGCCTTTTCCCTCATAAAAGAGGATGGATCTAGCTGACATGACCTTTAAACAATTTTTTCCTTCTTTTTCCTTCTTCCTTGGGAAATGCAGATGAGGTGAGACGGCCAGGGTGAGACTGCCAACTAGTTGAATTCTACCAGGTGCAGGGATAAAGAGAAGAGTATTTCTAGTGTTCGCTGGCATATACTATTGTGTAGATGGGTAATCACAACCAATAGCCTGAGTCTGTCATAGGGAAAGGGAAGAATTGAAAATATAGGAGGAACCTTGAAATAAACACACACACAGAGCCCTAAATGATATGAATCCCATGTTATAGTGTTTTAATAGCTATAAATGTTTATCATGTGTACCTGAATTTTAGTGTTTGGAGAACCTAGAATATGTGACCTGCCCAGCCTTTGTCCCTGGAAATCAGCATGTGAGAGAGAAAGATCTGGGTGGGGAGGGACCAAGTTTGAGTCTCTGAATTCCCCCTGCTGAGCCTGGCTTGGATGTTGTTCTGGAAGCTCTGTGAACCTGGATCCTCAGGAATGTCTCTTGGAGGATGACTGAGCTGCCTTGCTAGCCTGGGAGGAGTGAATCTGACAGCTCAAATGGGAGAAGAATCACTTGAACCAGCCTCAGTTCCTATTTGGGCCCTTGGCCTGCAGAAATGCTCATGACTAACTCTGAGGCTCATTGGGTGACTTCAGAGGGGCAGTTCTCTGGGGTTAAGGGATTGTTCCCAGTTCTCTGGGGTTAAGGGATTGTGTGTGTGTTCGGAATCAGAGGCAAAAATGATGTTTTCAGTCTGATCGTCTCTACCCTCGCTGACTGACTTCATTTCCCCCTCCCAATCTTTATATTCCAAGGAGTATAGGTAACGAGTTAGTCATCAGTGTGACAGTTGTGCTGACCAATCAGAAGAGACGTAGGAGTGACTGAGTGGGGCCTGGCCATGAGCACACACTGAATGGCATCTCTGCAGTCGCCTTTCCTTCTTTCCAAAAGGCATCTGCCGTAGCCACTCCCACTCCAACCCTCCTACTTTGGGTCCAGAAATGTGCATATATTTTCCGCTAAGCCCTTGTCTCTAGAGAGAAGTGTCCGAGTGGGCAGGAGGATCACTTAGTCTCAGGGGTACTGCTTCGTGAAACACTAATCCTACAAGGTTCTAGATGGAAAAAATAATATTTTTTATGATCTCATATACTTGCAGTGATGCTTTATTTTCTGTCTTCTTCTTGGAAATTCACAGTTAACTGTTTTTAGGGGGAGTGCTGCCAAGAAGTACTCAGGGAACCTGGTGGCCACTCCCCAAACACCTGGCAGGGGAGGCCTGATGGTTTAGGTCAGAGATGTGGTGTTGCTCAGGTCCAGGGAGCTCCACAAGTATATATCCTGCCCTGAGGGCCTCCGTGTATAAATCCAGTCCTGCTTGGGATCAAATTTGGGACCTGGTTGGAGCAAGGTATGTGCTCCAACCTTTTAAGCTATTTCCCCAGCTCCTGCAATCAACTCTTGATACAGTTAAGGGAATGTTATGGCTGTCAGCTTCTGAGAAGAAAAGTACCATACAATTAAGTAGCATTAATTTGTATGCTCAAGATTTTGTAGGTGAGGAATTGACAAAGGACTCAATGGCAGTAGTTCTATTCCTTGATAGCTCGGTTTCTCTAATGATTAGAGATAGTTGGGATAGTTCATCTGGGGGCAGTCTATTGAGGTTATAATTTCATCAATCAGTGGGGTGTCTCTGCCACATTAGTTGGTGTTAAAATATCCAAGCTAGCTTTTTGAGAAATTCCATGTATAGTTCCTGGAACAACTTAGACTGGTTGGGCATTACTGCTATTCCGCCTGGCGTCTTTGCTCACCCATCATGGACTATCTCCCAGGATCATATTCAGATCAGTCACTATTCTTCCTCCCAGGTCTCATGTTTTCAGAGTCACAGGGGAAGCGACAAGGCTTCCCTGACTCAGACTTTGGAAATTCTGGAACATCACAGCTTTTTCTTTCTATTGGTCAATCCAGTTATGAGCAGCTCAGTTTCTAAGGGAATAAAAATACACTCCACCTCTTTGATGGAAGCAGAAGCAAAGGATTTGTGGTCATCTTTAATTTACCACAGGCGTCTTGCTGGTTGGCTGTGTTAGGTCAGACTCTTAGCTGAAAAGTCAATTGGGTCACCTGGCCTCAGATTTAGCTTAAGCATTGCCTGGAAAAGTTCTTTTAGCTCAGGACACCATGCAGAGGACATAAAAGATTAATTGAGATAACCAATCCATCTAGTTACAGACTATAAAAATAATGATGTTGATGCCTATAAACAAAACAAATAAAAATTACCATTGCATGTGTATATGGTGCTAATGTCCATCACTTCACTTGAAGGAAAGACTGTCGGAACCTGTCTTCAGACTGCAGAAGGCTCCTGGGAAATGCTTCTGACCCCATCCTCTCTGGTTCTCTCTTCTCAGTGTCCTGCTCCTACTGTCTTCCTCTGTTCTGTGACTTTTCAACTTGTGCTAGTGTTCACATCTTGGCATTTTATAGAACTAAAAGAATGTGAAGTTTCTGTCTAGAACTGCTGTGAGATAATAGATATCTATTTTGAGGGTAAAAATACAGTTTATAGTGACTGTATAACCAATATCTGCTTTCTCATTTTTCAGAATTTATGAATATCAATATGTTAATATATTTTTTCTGCAAGCTTTTTAAATAAAAGAAATAAAACATTACAAAGAAAGTTGGAATATATTTTAATGAAAATTTCCTCTCCCTCAACATCTCAGAATCAACCACTACCATGAATTTAGTGAGTAGAGTGATATTTTAATGAAAATTTCCTCTCCCCCACATCTCTGAGCCAGCCACTACCATGAATTTAGAGAGTAGGGTGATATTTTAAGTATAGTGCTTTCATCAACTCTTTCACAGCTCCATCTTTTGCTGTTTCTAATTTACTGCTGTGTAGATCTACAGCTGAAATTTAAGGAGGTCGACCTGCTGCTCAAAATTCTCTGCTGTTTTATTGTTTGTGATTGGCCTCTCTCTCTCCCTCTCTCTCCATCTCTCGCTCTCTCTCACTCTCTCACTTTCCTGTAGTAAGGGGATCATTATCAAACCTTTGGTAGAAAAGAACTCCTCCTAATAAGAGCACCTATAAGTGCCCTGCATCTACACAGAAACAATATTATACCTTATTCTATTTTGTCCAGCAACAAGGTGTTGTCATCCATTTTTAATAGCTAACTGTTTTGAGTCAGCCCCACCTCTAACTCTTGGGCAATGGCATGAAAACTGCAAAGCTCCTTTCAATAAATTCACTCCACAGATGCAAATAACTGGGGTGTACTTCAACACCTTTTGTGCCATAGACTGAGTATCTGTGTTCCCTCCAAAATCTGTGTTGAAATCAAACCCCCAAGGTGATGGTATTGAAGGTGGGGATCCTTGGGAAATAATTAGTGGGGAATAATTCAGCCATCATGAATGGGATTAGAGCCTAATAGGAGAACTTCAGAGTTCTCTCAGCCTGTCTACCATGGGTGGACACAGAGAGAAGAGCGTGTTGGTAGACCATGAAGTTCACCATGAAATGGGGCCTCATACGACACTGAATCTTCTTAGACTCCAGAACTGTAAGAAATAAATTGTGTTGTTTATAAGCCATCCCTTCTATGCTCTCTCTCTCTCTCTCTGTGTGTGTGTGTGTGTGTGTGTGTGTGTGTGTGTGTGTGGTGCTGAGGTGGAACTCAGGAACTCAGGAACTCATATGTGCAAGGCAACTGTTCTATGACAGCCCCAAGCCATTTTGTCTATGATCACCTGCCATTGCAGACCAAACAGAGTAAGATACTGTTTTTATGTCTTATTTACTGTATCACTGTATCATTGTCTTCCCGTTCATCATTGATTTGCTTTCGGCGGGCACCAGTAACATCTCCATATGTCCTGTCTCATGCAAGTAGAGCCCAAGGGCACCTGCTTGCTCCAGGAACATAAAGACCCTCAAACCATTCCATCAGGTCATGGGAATGAGGTCTATAATTGTTACTGGTATTTGGCATATCAAATATGGCATGGGTAGCTTGCTAGACTCTGCTGTGCGGGTAGTATACTCTTGTAGTCATTTCTTAATCCAGCATTTATTGATGAGCCAGACTCTGATAGGTTGGCCTTCTGGGTGGAGTTCTGACGAGGGGGAAGTCCAGATGTGGAAAATGGAGGCCCTCATGGAGTTGGGGGTTGTCTGGCTTGTTGAGAGACTCTGCTGGGGTGGCAGGCCAGGGCTAGAAACCACCATCCTTCCCGGGTGCCTTGTAAGTGGCTGGGCACAGGGAGAGCCAGTAGCAGCTCTGCCCCATGTCTGTGAGTCTCCATATTGAATTGTGGTAGTAGAGTTTTTGTACTATTAAAAGTCTTTTTGGAACTGCTCTGGAATTGTTTTCATCCATTCCCCAGCGGCCTCAAAGGTAGAAGATAACTTCTGTCCTGATACTGTTGGGGACCCAGTGGTTCCCAACTTCCCTTCTTCTCCCTTCTTCCAAGATTATCTCTTATGTAAAACACTGGAGAGAGAGGAGGGAGAGAGAGCTGGTATAAAATAATACATCTTAATTTCATGGGCTTCATGTAATCTAGATGATACCCACTAGGTCCTTCTTATTTATTATCTGCACCAGGGTGATTCAATTTAATATGTCTTATTCATAAATTTATTATTTATGAATTATTTATAAAATAATAACATCATTATTTTATAGTCTGTAACCAGTTTGTAGCAATTGTCAATGTCATCAGATTAACCCATTCTTTAAAAAATATGCATAATGTTCCTTATCCTGAATTGCATAGATAATATAACCTACTTACATAATTAAAAATTGATGATTTGGCTATAATATAAAAGGAAATAATCTGGTAAAAATAATATTTTCCATCATACAAACTCTTGGACATAGTAACTAAAATGGTCTGATTATGGCTCTTGTATGTCCATTTTGCTGGAACTCATGGCCACTAATGCCATTTGATCTAGGCATGACCATCTGCAGTGGGGTTTTCTGAAATAATGAGCATCTTTTAGTAGAACTTCATCCATAACCAAAAACGGATCCCTCAAAAAGTACATCAAATTACTATATATCCCAACAATTCCATTCTATGAATACACACAAAAAAACTGAAATCTGATACTTAATCAAATACTTGTATATAATTGTGCATGGTAGCAATATTTCAATAGACAAATAGTGGACACTGTTGGGGAGACACTGGGGTTCCCAACAGTATCAGGACAGAAGTTATCTTCTACCTCCGAGGCCACTGGGGAATGGATGAAAACAAGTCTACCACCACAATTCAATATAATGAAAGAACTCTAGCTCTGGTCCGAACTTATACCATACAAGAGAGCCTAAGTCTCCTACCAAAGAGAGAGGATCTCACCGAGGGAGTCCTACACAAAGGAAGGGGGCCAGTGCCTCAAGTCAGTCCCCTTATATACCAAAGTAATTCTATCTGTGGACAGGGAGGGTCCTGTCAACAAAGAACCCTAAACAGAGTGTAGAAGGGTGGTGCCACACCCTATTACAGGTATAAACAAAGGATTACGCCAAGGACTAATCCCTTCTTCCAAGATTATCTCTTATGTAAAATACTGGAGAGAGAGAGGGAGGGAGAGAGAGAGGGAGAGAGAGCTGATATAAAATAATACATCTTAATTTCATGGACTTCATGTAATCTAGATGGTACCCACTAGGTCCTTCTTATTTATTGTTTGCACCAGGGTGATTCTGAGTATCTCAATCTCTCTATACTTAAAGGGTCACACTCGCCTGCATGAGAGCAAACTAGTATGATCCTTCCTATAATCTTAAACAATAGTCTCCAGGGTGGCAGTTTTCTGGTAAATTCTAACTGTCCCACGCTGGGTGCAGTGGGTATAAAGAGGAGTTGTGTCCAATCTAGATAACATAAAGGTCTTAGTAGATGTATAATAATAAGTCAGAAGATACTCATTTAGAGTCAAGGTGACTTCTGTAACTGCCACACACTCTATCAGTGTTTACATAGAAGAGAGATATCATTAGAATGAACCTTGGCTTAAAAACATGTAAGCAGATTAAGCTGTGAGTGGGTAAAACAGCTCCCAAAGCTAGCTAAGCCTGTCATCCAATAGGACACAACTCACATTTCCATCAAGGATAACAAGACAAACTATGGCATATTATATATGTATAGAGGAATATTGTCTAGCCACAAAAAGGAACAAAGTACCGATTCATGCAACAACAAAGATAAATCTGGAAATGTGCTAAGAGTTGAACCAGACACAAAAACTTACATATTGTTGTATTATACTTATATGTGACAAATATATAGAATAGGTGAACCAACGGAGAGATAAATCAGTCTGGTTGTTGCCAAAAGGAGCAGGAGGGGGCTTATTGAGTTACTGTTGAGGGGGAACAGGGTTCTCTTTTGGGGGTAGTGAAATGTTTTAGAACTAGTGGGGGGGTATGCAACAATGTCAAGCCACTTCTCTACCTGTAGTGCTGAATTGTTTTGGTTTAGTTCATTTATGTTATGTGAATTTTAAATAATCAAATAGATACAACTTTCCTACACTTAACCTTCAAGGTGTTTCAGGCATGGCTGTGATGCCTGGCTGTGTCGGCAGGTGGCAGAAAGGAGACAGGCTTGTCTACAGCCAGGGTTCTGCCCCCTGGGCCCTGGATGGTTGATAGTCTGACATAGATAAAGACTTAGCCCCCTGGGATGAACCCAGAGCCACAGCAGAACCTGTCAAGCTACCCGTGGTATATTTGATATGCCAAAAACAGTAACAATAGTGGACCTCATTCCCAATGAATGGAGACATTACTGGCGCCTGCTCAAGCAAATCAATGAACAACAGGAAGACAAGTGACAAGTAACAAGTGATCCTTGAAGGGTGCTTTTTAGATTTCAGTGAATTGGTTGTATGTGAGGGACCCAAGTTAGGGTCAGATAAGGTTAAAAATAGTTTTTTTCTCTTATGTGACTGTTTGTGGGCGATAGGGGTGGGGATACCCAAACTGGGTAGGGCAAACAGAACAGGTCAGTACGTTTCGTATGCAATGTTTTATGTCTCCAACACCCAAACACCACCATCTTTTTCCAGTATGTTCTGCTCTTGGGAGAAGTAAAGCTGAGGCCTGAAGGCCAGTGCGCTGGTCTGTCCTTTAGTTATTAGAATAGTTTGTGTCCACTGCTGCAAGTTTGTGGATCCAGTGTCTGCCTGCTGCCCCGTTGTCTTGCTTTGCTATGAGATCTTTAGTGCCATATGGTACAGAATAAAACCTCATCTCCTTTTTGGGGGGACCATTTAAGGTGTTATTGGCCCAGAGGTGCAGGTCTGATTGCTTTGGTCTCCTCAGGTCCATCAAGGAGGTGCTGGTCAGACTCAGTGGTCATCAGGGTGACTACCTTCTGCACTGCTAGGGAGCCCTCCTCTCTCCAAAGAGAAACCCGTGTCCTTTCTTCCCATAATGACTTTCCTTGCACTATCAGCTTCAGTTGGCTCTGAAATGTGACATTCTGCTTTTGCTTTCTAAGACCACTAGAACTACAACGTTTAAATGTGCTGCTCTTTCCGGCTTCCGTAGACTTCCAGCAGAGATGCTGTTGTACAGGTGCTTTGGATCCATCTTGTTCTAATTCTGTTTGAGGCTTCTTTCCCTTTGCTTTAGCTGCTTCCCATCCCCATTCCTTAATGTACCTGTCTGGCCAGCTTCTTTTGTGGTCAGCTGCATATTAGTCTTCAAACCACCACTGGAAATGGCACACCATTTACCCTCTGGCCCTTGGAGGAGAGGGGCCTGCCTAAAACAGGGAGGGCGTAACTGATCAGATGACGGTATGCCCTGCTGAATGTGGTCCTCAATGCTCCTTTAGAAACTTGAAGTGTGTGTCAGTCTGGCATGTGTGTGTGTGGTGGGGGGGGCCCGAAGGGCTGTGCTTGAAGGGTGGGGACAGCATCAGTCACTAGTACTGTTGCCTGGGGGCCCTGGGTTGTGGGGAAAATGGAGTGCAGGAGGGGAGAGGGGCAACAGAGACCCAAGCCCAGCTCCCAGTAGGCTGTGAGGAGAATGAGAAGGAGGGAAGGATCCAGGCATCTGCGAGTGATTTCCGCTGTCTGTCAAAGTCAATGTGCATCTCAGATGTTTGTGCTCTGAGCCCAGCTTTCTGCCTCTTGCTGTTATTTTCTTCAGATGTTTCTCAGGAGCGCTGGACCAGCCACGTGTCAGCAGCCTCATTTGTTTTTATTTATTTCATATGAATTCGAGCTGTTTTGCACATAAAAAGAGCCAAGTGAATGCTAACCGCTAAGCTCCGAACCCACCATGTGCACATTAATGCTCTGAGGATGCTCATGCTCCCTCCATGGGAACCAATGGGGTATGGCTCCTCTTCATTCATTTTGCATCATCTCATATACACCTGCCTCACGCACTTGCTTGGTGGAGTCCTGGTAGGAGCCTTCCCTGAGCAGGCTTCATAGGCAGCTCAGTCCCCTTCTTTTGGCATGATGCCAGAGGGGAGACCCCAGTTTCCTCCGTGTTAATAACAATTTCTCCAATGTTTTAAAATCATATCTTCACATGTATTCTTTTGTTTGTTTCTCTCATGTATTCTTGCCAAAAGGAATAGCTAAGCTAAAAAAAAAGGGTATGAACTCTGTGACTCTATTTCTGCTTTCCCCTATTATTCTGGAAGGGTGGGATGGATGCTCATTGCTCTGTAGAAACGGGGTGTCTCCAGTACTTCTGCTGCTGATGTTTGCTGAGCACTCTTGCTCATCTACCAGCACTTCTGTAGGAGCTGGGAGTGTTGGCAAACAAGAAAAGCATTTCTGATTCCTGGTCTGTGGCACTTTTTTAAATTTAATTTTTTATTATACCACTGTGAGACATACAATTACAAAGATATTCATGATTGGGTTTCAGTCATACAGCGTTCCAGCACCCATCTCTCCTCCAGTGTCCATTTCCTAGCACCAATGTCCCTGGATTCCCTCCCTCCACACTCCCACAGTGTACCTCTATGACAGGCACTTTGCCTCTCTCTCTCTCTCTCTCACTCTTTTATTCTCTCTCTCTTCCTTTTCTTACACACTGTGGCTTGCAATACATACATTTAGAGGTTATCATGTATCTGACGACACTTTTAGATCCTGCAGTGACTTCTCCAGATCTGACCCAGGTACACTGCTTTGAGGTGACCTGGGCATGCACTTATTAAGAATGCAGATACAGGGCCAGAGAGATTATACAGGGATGAATACAACCTGCCCTGGCTTGATCCTGGGCACCGCATATGGGCCTGCAAACACTGCTAGGAGTGAGTACTGAGCATAAAGCCGGGAGTAAGCCCTGAGTGCCACCGGCTGTGGCCCAAATATCAACTAAATAATTAAAATGCAGAGACCTGGCACTCACTCCAGGTGATGGAATTAGAATTGCCAGCTCCAGAACCCCAGAATCTGCATCTCTGCTAGAATCCCCAATGCGCATCACCTCGTGCACACCTGCGAACTACGGGAGTAGCGAGATTCTTCTGCTCAGGAGTGTGGGAGACTGGTTTGATAGATCAGCTGGCACCAGCAGGTGAAAGGACTGTTCAGGTCTTCTTGCCAGAATGTCACTTCCTACAGGACCCAGACAAAACCACCAAACCCAGGGCAGGCTGCGAGTGATGAGCAAACAGCAGATAATTTTATGCTGCAGCTGAGCAGGTCCCTCCCACTGGCACGGCAGCCTGGGCCACAGAGCGGCATAAGAGCGTTTGCTGGTGTCGAGATCACTGGTTTAAATTAGTTGAGCGAAGCCAAGCAGCGCTGGGGAGGAGGAACATGTGATTCTACTCAGGGAGGGAGCCGCATGGGGAGGCACGTGTGCCCACCCCAATTCCGTGCGTGTGTGCGATATCCATCAGCGTGGGGAGAGAGGCTGCAGGAGCCAAGGAAGTTGGGGCTGCTCTGCTAAGTTAGGGAGATGTCCAGATCTCAGCGTACTCGGGAGCAGAGGGCTTGAACCAGCTGCATGGAAGTGCCTTGGGTATGCTACCAAGCAAAACAGCAGGGCTAATTGTGAGTGGTGGCTCTTGGTTGGAGGACCAATCAACCTGCACGTGTCAAGCTGTGGCCCCAGGAATTCCCATAGGCATGTGCCAGCCAGTGGCCAAGCATGAGTACTTAGCTCTCTGCAAATAGGGCTTGGCCACCTCAGTTACAAACCAATCCAGAGACTTGGCATCTTCCACAGTCATGTGGCCTGGCTCTCTTAGCCTCCCCTGGCTTCTGCTTTGACCACATGCTCACTTCCTGCTTGTCCTGGCCCCCTTAACCAACTCCTCTGGTTTACTTCCCTATTTGAAACAGCCAATAGTCTAGAGGTGGTGCTTTCATGTGGCCCAAATCAGAAGAAGGCAGGTAGGGCCCTACTGTGTTGCTCAAAGCTGGTGGGAATTGCACCTCTGAGTGGCTCCCAGTTGATTTTGCTGCCAGCAGTTGTAGGTCCACAGGTGTATGCATGAAGCTCTGTGTCAGAACTTGCATTGAGGTGCAGTTTGGGAAAAAATCCACCCTCTCTCTCTCTCTCTCTCTCTCTCTCTCTCTTAATTTAGGGAAATGTGCAGCCCCCCACCCCAGGGGTGCTGATCCTATAAGGGCAAAGCAGTTGCCAAACACAGGTGAGGGTTATTGGATACCAGAGAAATTTCTGGGTGAGCACAGTGTGGGAGGTGATAGGACACTGCCCGGGACTAACAATTTCTAGGCCTCTCTGCTGCGCCCCAGAATCTGCTCCTATCAGTATGGGGTTATCTCATGGTTTGTAGCTACTGGGCCTTGCATGGGCATAAGTGTAGCCATTGAAAGACTATGCCAGCAGTCAAGGATCTGTGACCTCATTTATATGAACTCAAACTGCTTGCCATCTGTGCTGGGAAGCAGAGGGTGCGTATGTGTGTGTGTGCACACTTGTGCATGTATTATGCGTGTCCTCAAAGAGCACAACTGTCAAGTTTGGTTGAAAAGCAGAGAACTAAGCAGAAACACTTGGGGAAGAACTTCTATTGATCAGCTGCAGTGTCGGCTTAAAAGGAATCATTAATCACAAGTCATCCAAATGAGAACAGAGGATAGCGCAAACACTTCCCGCCCTCAAATCTCTCGCTGTTGCCTTTCACAGGAACAGTTTCTCACGCAGAAAAATCTGTTTCCAATTTGACTGAAATGCTGCCCCTTGAGTCATCAGCATCTCTGTTGGTTAGGCTTGCTTCACGGTTGACAAAGCAGTTTTACAAAGTTGTTTCATTTGTCCTGTCTGTGGGGGTGGAGGGGCTCACCCAAGACCGCACAGCTAGAAAACAGCACACACAATGGCACGGGGCCTGGCTGGGTGAGCCCTCCCTCTGCACAGGGCACAGGGGCATCACCACCACTAAAGCTGTGGTCTCTGGAAGGCTGTTGGCTCCACATAGGGGAGGTCTTCTTGTCACATCTCCCTGCTAAGGAGCTCTAGGGAATTCCCCAGTGTCGCTTTCCTGCCTGGACTGAGCCTGGGGTCACAGACTTCAGCGTCTGCCCACAAAAATGGTCAAGTGGGCTTTCCCAGGCTATTCACAAATGGATTGTCTACATATAAAAGCACCCCAAGTTGGAATCCTGGAACAGTTCTTAGCTGCAGTCATTCCCCTGCCTTATTACGCTCAACAGCCACCTGCTGTAAACATGGGTCGTACCCCTCATTGCATTCCTGTTTCCCCCACAGAGTCTGAAGAGTCAAAGCCAAGTTTCAGGGGTCCTGTGATCCCTAGGCTCTTTCATGGTTTCTGTGAGGTCAGTGCCATCCTTGGGACCCTGGGGTCACTCTCAGAATTATGGGAGTTAATAATATTAATATTAATATGAAGCAAGGGCCTTAATAAAATAGACTCAATATTTCATTGTTTCAATGCATTGATAGTAAATGAATAAGTAATGTAAATTACATCTAAACTACTGAAATATGCAAGTCAGCATCTGTTCTTTTTAAGTAAACAACTTGAGCTCATTGTTATTGTTATTAAAGGCAACGGACAGTCTTTTTCTGTGCCTCAATCAGAAATGAATTCTTTGTTCTCCACTCTGATACACCCCCGTCGAACTGCATTATTGACTCCCACTGATGCTGTAGCTCACGCCTGCCATCGTGGGCCATAGGTGAAGAGCTAACCCGCTCAGAATTTCGCTCTGAGTCAATGTGCCGTTGCATTGTTGTTTCTTCGGAAATGGTTATGCTAAATTCATGTCACTCATCTCTCTCTCTCATTGCCACAGATTTTCCTATGTGGTACTGAGCTGATTTAATAAAATAAGACAGTGAGCTGGTCGTCTTTTCCTTCTGGTACATTCCTGGCTGAATGGAGCAAAGAGCACCGTGGGGGCCACGAACCCTAAAGGTCGCAGAGCACTTGACTGTATCATGGGCAAGGTGAACTTCCGAGAGCTGACTTCCCGCTGTTACCTCTCACAGCGAAGTCCTCGGCAGGCGAGGGAGCAGCCCCCTTCCCACACAATCAGCACCAGCTGTAGTCCAATTAAACTCAACAGTGAACAGGTGTTCCCTGTAATGACTGCCACACAAAAGCACGCTTCCCTTTAATACGCTTTACATCCGAGGCACTCACCACCCCAATGAAAGGGAGTAAGTCAAAAAGGAGATGGCATTCACAGGAGGAAAACAGCAACCCCAAACTCCTCTACAATCAGCCCCAGAAGCCCCAATTAGCTTCAACATTTCACAGGTGTCCACAGGAGGGTAGTTTATACAGAACCTATTCATGTCAATTGTCCCAAAAGAAATTATTGGAAAACATTTTTGAAGTTTTTCGAATGCAGGCCACCCACTCCTATTACCACCTCATTATTGTTATTACCTTTATTTAATGGCTTTCCAAGGCCTTATTCTGTTAGACACACATGGACAGAAATATTAATGGTGGATACTAAAATTATTCTTGGTTCACTGCTCTTCTCCCTCCTCCTCCCTGCACCAATTCTTTTATTTTTAGGGTATGTCATTTAAAACAGAGGCATCTCAAGAGCACTTCTTGGGGAAAGATGCCTGGAGTATTCTGACTCTACTTCAATAATCAAAAGTTATTGAATGTCCTCACTATAGGACAATTGGCAGAGAAACATTTAGGCTACGGAGACTCCATCCCCTAAAGAGTTATGGGAATTATGGAAGCATTTTTTACAAAGTTGTTTCATTTGATCCTGTCCATTGGGGTAGAGGGACTCACCCACACGGCCCTGCTAGAAAACAGCACAATAGCATGGGGCCTGGCTGGGAAAGTCCTCATTCTGCTCAGGGCAGGGGGCAGCACCACTAGTGCTGCGATCTCTGAAAATTGGAATTCTGGAACAGTTGTTAGAATAACTCAGAACACAGTCTGAGTCACTCTGGTGACTCAGCTCAGATTTTGTTAGGGTGACTAATTGCCAAGGATTTTCTGGTGAAAACTGTTGTTAGTTCTCCAGTGTCCTAGTCTCATGGCTGGGTGACCACTTGTACCAATGGTGCTACGGGGGTTGGCATGGTGTTTTGACTTTGCCTTTATGTTATGTAACTTCTGAGAACAAGGGTGAGAGCTATGAGTTGGCCAGAGTCAGGGACGGCAAGATTCTGCCTTCAGGGCTTTAGATGCAGACCTAGACCTCCCATAGCTCATGGTGCAGAAAGCCATTTTCCCCTTCTTTTGTCAAAAACAATTTGATAACTCCCACTATATACAGAGGAAAACTAAGGTTAAAAACTAATCCCAGATGTGGAACAAATACTGGTGTGGGTGTCCGACCGAAAAGAAAAATCACACTGAAAAGTGAACAGATTTCTATAACTAAAGCTGGACCTAGGACTTGAAATTCTGTTTCTAGTTATTATTCCAACAGAAGTTGGGGCAGGTGGGCACTAAGGTAGCTCCCAATGACCTTTGGAATTCATGTCCTTGTATTTTCCCTTTCCCTGGATGTAATTTTCTTCTAAGCAGTCAAATACAATAATGCTGTTGTATGTGACTTCCATGGTTGTGCCACATAAAGTGGTAACCTTCCTTAGACCACTAGATTCCCTATATCCATCTCCTTCTGGGTAAGTGCGCTTTGATACTGGAGAGGTCCATGGATGTACGATATGCAGTCTTTGGCCAACAGCAAGCTAGGATCTAAAACCCTTGTTCCAGCAGTCTTTCAGAAAGTGAATTCTGCCAAGAACTGTAGTGACTTGAGAGTGGATTCTTTCTCATTTATGATGAATCCCCAGTCCTGGTCAACACCTTGATTGCAGGCAGTGAGAGATTCTGGAGTAGAAGACTTGGTAAGCTGAGCTAAAATTCTGACTCACTGAAACCTCAAGAAAATGAGTGCTGATTGAACTTTACAACCATTGATTATACAGCAATATGCAATGATTCGCATGCAATGATACAAATCTCATAAATAATCATGTGCAAAGAGCCAGGCACTAGATACTATACTGTATGGTTCAATTTACATAGAATTCTAAAATGGGTAAAAGGGATTTATCATTCCATTAGAACTTAGGCTTGTGGCTGTTTTTAGTGGGGGAGGTGGTCACAGAAAACATAGAGAAACTTTTGAAATGCTGATATAGTTCCGTTTCTGAAATGGGAGCTGTTTACTGAACTGTTCTGTGTGTTTTGGCACACATTCTTTATTATTATTAACTCAGGTATCAAACCCAGGCCTCCTTCATGCAAGATAAGACTTTTACCCTCAAAGCTTTCCTGTTCTGTGAACTTTTATGATGTATGTTAAAAGTTAAATAAGACCTTTTCCCCAGGGGGTGATCTTTTGGTTTATGGTATGCATAGATGGATAGTGAGAAACGTACATTACCTTTGTGGTCACAGTATCAGCATGCAACAGGAAAGGAGAATCCCAATTTCAATGTCTCACTTAACAGTTGCAGAAAGCCTCTGATTGGTGTGGTGAGTTGAATAAACCAAATTTCCAGGATGTCAGAATTGGAACTGCAGAGCAGGTCTCTTAGCTCCTCCTGGTTTGATAGGTGGGAACCTGGCTATGGATTATCCTTCATCACTCTCCATGTTTGAGTCCTTTTCTTTGCTAGCAGATGACTATTCATTAATGTTGCAAACTCAGTTAAAAAAGATTATCTGCTATCTAGTTCTGTCTTGAGCATTCTTTATTTTGGGGGTCATGGGGGTGGGTGCTCAGGGCTTACTTTTGGCTTTGTGCTCCGGAGACCATATGGGGTGCTAGGGATTGAACCCGGGTTGTCCGCATGCAAGGCAAATGTCCTATCCACTGTTATTGATCTAGTCCCTCTTTAATTTTTGATATACCCCTTTCCATTACCCCTGTTGTTATTGTTGTGCAGTGACCTGGGGTAGAGGTCACACAGATGCTTCATTATGGGACTCACCAAGGTCGGCCATCAGGTTAAAGTGCTCACACTGTCAGGTTCAGCTGTGGTTGTTCACATTCAGGTGTGGTACTTCTGTACCTGAGGTGCATATACCTTCTTAGTTGCTGTCCTTGCAGAGACTTGCACCCTTTTCATTTGTGGCACTTATACATAACTGGTTGTGGTGTGGCCATAAATGCTTGAGTGCACAGATATCAGAGTTCCCAGGCACAAGGATCAGTATTGCCAGGATTGTGCTTTCGGTGCATGTGGCAGCACAGGTATTAGACGCAAGACCTCAAGCTTATAAGCGTCTTCTCCAACCACCTCTCTTGAGCTTTAAACTGGTTTACTGTCCAACCAGTGGAACACTTCTGATACCCTGATTGGTTTATTTCTTTTTTAGTAACCATGAAATAGACCATTACAAATCTGTTAATGATTGGGTTTCAGTCATACAGTGTCCCAATACCCATCCCTCCACCATTGAACATTTCTCACCACCAATGTTCCCAGTTTTCCTCCCACTCTCCCATAACTCACCTCTATGGCAGGCACTTTTCTCCATCTTCTCCTTCTCCTTCTCCTTCTCCTTCTCCTCCTTCTCCTCCTCCTCCTTCTCCTTCTCCTCCTCTTCTCCTCCTCCTCCTTCTCCTCCTTCTCTTCTCCTTCTCCTCCTTCTCCTCCTCCTCCTTCTCTTTATCCTTCTCCTCCTTCTCCTTCTCCTTCTTCTCCTTCTCCTTCTCCCTCCTCCTCCTTCTTACTCCTCTTTCTCCTCTCTACTTATGGTTTGCAATTTCTCCTCCTTCTCCTCCTCCTCCTCTCTCTGCATTGTGGTTTGCAATTTCTCCTCCTCCTCCTCCTCCTCCTCCTCTTCTATCTCCTCCTCCTCCTCCTCCTCCTCCTCCACTGAATTGTGGTTTGCAATACTGAAAGACTATCATTATATCCCTTTACCTACTTTTAACACTCAGTTCTAGACCAGGATGACCATTTCCAACTATTATTGTCATACTGATCCCTTCTCTATCTTACCTATGTGTTTGCTTTTAATTGTCCATCTTTCTCTATGTCTCTTGAACTCACCTTGTTATTTGTTTCCAGCCCTGTATCTTGCACTGTGGCTAGTGATTTCCACTGGATCTTTATACACTGTCATGTTCTTGCAAGTCTGCTGACACCTTTCCTGGTACTGAATTTGGCAACTTTCCTGGATTTTGAGTGGGAGTTATCTTCTAGAGTCTTTGCTGCCAGCAGCTCTGGGTTATATCCTTGACAAGGAGGTCTGCAAGAAGCTCACTGGGGCTACATCAAAGGGATGCCGCTTTTAAATAAGTCAATCATCTATGGGATGCCATTTTATATAAGTCAATCATGTATAAACACTTATACCTCATATTCTTTATAAACTTCTAAATTTCACTGTAGGGACACAGTGGCTGGTGTTACCTTCTGTTTTCTAAGTTCTAAGAGATTATAACATTAACACATGGATGAAGTTAGCCATTGGCAAAGGTACCTTTGAAACAAAGATCTGCTGGGTCAGGAGCAGCAAAGTGATATATGGAACAGCCCTTGATGTAACATGGAAGGACTGTATTAGAAAGAGAGTTGGTGAGCATAGGACTAAGACTGACAGTAGACTAGAAAGAGCCTTGAACTCTGGGACTTTCCAGTGATGCAGATCTCCTTAGGTCTCTGTTACTTCATATCACAAATATTTTATTTCTTCATTTTTTGATTTTGTTTATTTTTTGGGAGGGTTCAGGGTTTGAACCACATCCCGTGATACTCAGGGATCACTCCAAACTCAGAGAGAGAAAGAGAGAGAGAGTGAGAGATAGAGAGAGAATAAGTGTTTGCTATAGAGGCAAGTTGAAGGGAAGGGTGCAGGCAGGAAGGAAACGGGGAGGTTGGTGGTGGGAAATATGCACTGGTGAAGGGGTGGATGTTGGAACATGTAAATCATGAACAATTTTCTAACTTGTGGTGATTCAATCAAAAATAAATTTTTTAAAAATAAAATAAAAGACTTTCAACTCTCGAACTGTGGGTTTATGGGATGGGAAGGTGACTCAGCAGATTGAACAATGCTTTGCATGTAGGACGACCATGTTTGATTCCAGATCACTATGTGGGGTCCTTGAACACGTCTGAGCTGAACATTTACTCTAAGCTCTTAGCTGGGAGAGGACCCTGAGTAGCTTTGAGTGTGGTCCAGAAACTCAAACCCAAACCCAATCCAACCCAAACTCTGATTCCACCCTCACTAAGGAACTTTTTGATTATAATTTAATTCCTTCATAGATTTTCTTAAACATAGATTTTCTCTCTTTCTTAAGAGAGAAAACACTAGGGAGAAGACTGTGAGTAATGCCACATTTGACAATGGTACATCCCATGTCACTAGAGATTTGTGTATTTAGATGGGAAGATTTGGTGGATTGTGAGTTTAGTTCACATTGTCAGTCCTACCAAGTCAGGTAAATCCTGGAACACTAACAAGATTGGATTTTTGGACTTCTAAGTCTTCTGGCTAGACCTTCAACCGTGAAAAATTCATTAAGATAACACCACTTTGGAAGGCCTCTTGGTAGAGAGCCAGCCAGTCATTTCCTGGCATTATTCATTGCAGCTTTGGGCCTCCTTTCAAAATCCTGATGGTACTTCACTAGATTGAAAGAAGAGAAAGAGCAGAGAGGAGGAGACAAAAATGGGGTAGTTCATCTAAATTGGAAATTGAATCTTACTGACAATGGATTACTTATGTTTCTGAAATAGGGGTGGATATCCTTCTGGTATTATGTGGTGATCTTGGAATGAGTTATGATAAGGTATGTGGAATGAAGCTCAGAGTATTTCTGTAATATCAACTTTGCCTCTTAATTTGAGGGAGATGGAGAAGTTAGGACATGAAGAGACAAAGTAGACAAAGACAACTCTGTTACCCAGAGTTGTTGGATGACTGGGGATGCAAGTGTAGGTCTCTCTTGAGTTTAGGTGGGGGTAATGTATGAAATTCTTGTTCATGTGAGAAGTAGGGCTCCCTGATTCTGGATTGAAGAAGTTATGAAGTCTCTTCCCCTTCCTGACAATTGAATGGGAAGTACTCAGACCTGGAGGGATAAGCACAGTCACAGAACTAGAGATCAGGCTGACCACCTCCTTCCCATATACATGAGAGTTCACACTGACTGGAAAGTCCATTTTAAGCTTGATTACTAGATCAAATATTCTCTCCAAGGAAAAGACATAAAATTGAAATTCGCTTGCAAGGAATTAAGCAGTCAACATGACAGACTATAAACTTTACATGACTTCTTAAAACAGAGACTTCAAGGAAATATTTTACATGTGGAAAGCTGTGATCCATTCATTCTTCTACTGTAGAATTCACTGTAGATTTCATAGAATTCTAAACTATAATTCCCTGTTGGGGAACTTTGATGAAAAAGTTGGATAAAGGCAAGAGCATGTAAAGGGGTAAAACTGGCTATTATCCATCACAACAGAAACCACAGAAATCCAAACAATCATCAGAGATTACTTTGAGAGTCTGTATGCCATGCAACATGAGAATCTAGAAGAAATGGATAAATTCCTGAAGTCCTATAACCTCCCAAGGCTGAAACAAGAAGACCCGCAATACCTGAATAAGGCTATCAACATCGAGGAAATTGAAACAGTAATTAAAAGTTTGCCCAAACACAAAAGCCCAGGTCCAAATGGATTCACTAGTGAATTCTACCAAACCTTTAAGGAGGACCTACTCCCAGTTCTTTTCAAACTCTTCCAGGAAATAGAAGAAACAGAAACAATTCCAAACAGCTTCTATGAGGCACATATCACCCTGATACCCAAAGCAGGGAGAGATAACACAAAGAAAGAAAACTACAGACCGATCTCCCTGATGAACACAGATGCTAAGATCTTTAACAAAATACTAGCAAACAGAATCCAAAGACTTATCAAAAAGATTATATATCATGACCAAGTAGGATTCATCCCGGGAATGCAAGGATGGTTCAACATTTGCAAGTCAATCAATATAATACATCATATCAATAAGAGAAAAGTAAAAACCATATGATCCTATCAATAGATGCAGAGAAAGCATTTGACAAGATCCAATGGGATGGTTCATGATTAAAACCCTCAAGAAAATGGGAATTGAAGGTTCTTTCCTCAAGATAGTCAAAGCCATCTACCAAAAGCCCACAGTGAGTATCATTCTCAATGGGGGAAAATTGAAAGCCTTCCCCTTAAGATCAGGGACAAGACAAGGTTGTCCACTCTCACCTCTTTTATTCAATATAGTACTGGAAGTACTTGCCATAGCAATCAGAGAAGAAAAGGACATTAAGGGCATCCAGCTAGGCAAAGAAGTAAAGCTATCATTATTCGCAGATGACATGACATTATACCTAGAGAACCCTAAACTCTCTACCATAAAACTCCTACAAATAATATATATTTATAGTAGAGTGGCAGGGTAAAAAATCAATACCAAAAGTCAGTGGCTTTCCTATAAACAAATAATGAAAGAAATATTAAGAAAATGATCCCATTCACAATTGTACCACAGAAAATCAAATACCTAGGAATCAGCTTAACCAAATGTGTAAAGGACCTGTACAAAGAAAACTAAAAACACTGCTTGAAGAGATAAAAGAGGACACAAGGAAACGGAAACACATTCCCTGCTCATGAATGGGGAGAACCAACATTTTCAAAATGGTAATACTGCCAAGAGCTTTGTACAGATTCAATGCAGTCCCTATAAAGATACACATGACATTCTTCAAATAAATTGACCAAACACTCCTGAAATTCATATGGAATAATAAACCCTCATGGATAGCTAAAGCAATCCTTGGGAAAAAGAAGATGAGAGGCATCTCTCTCATCTTTCCAAATTTCAAACTGTACTAAAAGCAGTAGTAAATAAAACAGTGTGGTATTGGAATAAAAACAGACCTGTGGATCTATGGAATAGAGTTGAGTATCCTGACACCCATCCTCAAACACATGATCATTTAATCTTTTTTTTTTTTTTTGCTTTTTTTGGTCACACCGGCAATGCTCAGGGGTTACTCCTGGCTCTGCACTCAGGAATTACTCCTGGCGATGCTCGGGGGACCATATGGGATGCCGGGGATCGAACCCAGGCCGGCACAGGCCGGTCACGTGCAAGGCAAATGCCCTACCCGCTGGGCTATTGCTCCAGCCCCTGATCATTTAATCTTTGATAAAGGTGCAAAGAGTCCAAAATGGAGAAAGGAAAGCCTCTTCAACAAGTGGTGCTGGGAAAACTGGACAGCCATATGTAAAAAACGAATTTGAACCTGTGTCTAACACCATGCACAAAAATCAGATCAAAATGGATTAAATATCTCAATATCAGACCTGAATCCATAAAGTATGTTGACAAAAATATAGGAACCCTCCGCGACATTGAAGCTAAAGGCATCTGCAAAGATGAAACACCACTAACAAAGCAACTGGAAGCAAAGATAAGCATATGGGACTACATGAAACTAAAAAGCTTCTGCACCTCAAAAGAAACAGTGACTAAGATACAAAGAGAGTCCACAGAATGGGAAAAAATATTCACCCAATACCCATCTGATAAGGGGTTAATATCCAGGATATATCAGGCACTGGTATAGCCAACCCCATCAAAAAATGGGGAGAAAAATGAACAGAAACTTTGACAAGGAAGAAATTTGAATGACAAAAAGGCATGTGAAAAAATACTCATCATCACTAATCATCAGAGAGAGGCAAATCAAAAGAACAATGAGATATCATCTCACACCACAGAAACTGGTGCATATCCAAAAGAGCAAGAACAACAAGTGCTGGCGTGGATGAGGGAAAAGGGTACTCTCATTTGTTGTTGGTGGGAATGTTGACTGGGGCAGCCTTTTGGAAAACAATATGTGTTGCAGGACACCTAAAAGCCTAAAAGCCTCTGCATCTGTCCTGGATTGTCTCCCTGCAAATCACTTCATAGAAAGGGGTAGTTTAAATGTGGCAGTTTATCTGACCAGGTATTCTGTACTGGCTGGTATAAGTATTCTCTCATGCTACCACAATCATCGTGGGACTAGCTAGATCTTACCAGCATATTTGCCTGGCCACGTTGGATCTCTAAGTAATTAGACCAGAGAGAAATGCTGTTTGTCTCCAAGCAAGCAAGCATGGCTCCCTGATAACTCAAAGGCAACTAAAATACAAAACTACCATGAAGTAGACGAGACTCTTGTGAAGGCTTGGAGAAATATTTAACTGGCATTAGTATTAGTCTTTGGTACAGAGACATGCCATCTCAGAAACCCCCTTCTCTACCCTATAAAGGCATTTTCAGGCAGATTTGGCTCAAAACATTAGCATATAATAGGGCCTAGGTGAGGTGCTGGGAGAAATTACCTAAGGGCATTTGACCCTTCCTGCTTCCCATAATAGTGGGAGGTCTGAGTTGCAGGGTTATAAAACTAACCTGCTCTCTCTCTCTCTATCTCTTTTTAGGGCTCTCTCTTTGTGAGCTCACACCCTTCTTGGGAGTCTTGTCTTTGTCTCCTCTCTACAGGGGCCTTTACACGTGATAGCCACCATCTTGGCCTACACGTGGCTGGGGTTCTAGCTGGGAATCCTAAGCACCGGGTTTTTCCCTATTGCTGCTTTGTATGCCTGAACCTGTGATAAGTAAAGCCTTTTAAAACTGCATCAGATTCCTGAGTCTTCATCCATTCCCCACCGGCCGGAGGTAGAAGGGAACTCACTTCCTGGCACTGTTGGGGACCCGGCAGCATCCCCGACAAATATGGACATTCCTCCAAAGACTAGAAATTGGCTCCCATTTGACCCAGCCATACCACTCTTGGGAATATACCCTGGGAAGCCAAAAACACACAGCGAAAACACCACCTGCACCTTTATTTTCATAGCAGCACTATTCACAATAGCCAGAATCTGGAAAAAACCAGTATGCCCGAGAACTGATGACTGGATAAAGAAACTTTGGTATATCTACACAATGGAATACTATGCAGCTGTTAGGAAAAATGAAGTTATAAAATTTGCCTATAAATGGATGAACATGGAGAGAATCATGTTGAGTGAAATCAGTCAGAAGGAAAGGGACAAATATAGAATGAATGCATTTATTTGCATGCCATAAATATATATATATTTATGTCATTTTATATATATATATATATATATATATATATATATATATATATATACATATTATGATACCAGTATCCAAGGGCAGGCAAAACAGGGATCAGGAGGTTTTGTCAAAGGTGAAAATTACACAAACAAGTGGGAATCAGAGGTTAAGTAAGACAGAGAAGGGAACAGAGTGCTAATAATTGTCGAAAATGCTAATACCAACCTAAAACTGAGCATTAAATACAGGCGAAAAGATACCCATGATAGCTTCTAAATGTATGTATTGCAATCCACATGTGTAAGAGAAGGAAGAGAGAAAGAGAGAGAAAAAGCGAAAGAGATAATAAACCTGCCATAAGGCAGTCTAGAGAGCGGGGAGGGAATCAGGTACATTGGTGGTGGGAAATGGGCACTGGTGGAGGGATGGGTGCTGAAACACTGTATGACAATAACCAAAATATGAACATCTTTGTATATCTAATGGTGGCGTGATATAAATATTAAATTAAAAAACCAACTAGTTGTCCTCTAAAACAGTGATTTTCGACTGTTTTACATCTGTGGATCAGCACCAGTCCATAGATTGTTGGCTGAAAACCATGGCTTCTAGACTGTACAGTCTGTAGTTAGTGCTCACTCATGGTAAAAATGAAGAAGGTGATATGAGACATCAGATAACCTTTCTTCAGCCCCCTGCTCACCAACTCAGTAAATCATACTCCTGACCACAAAATCTAAGTCTGGCTTGATTTTTAAGTAGAAACTTATTGTTCTGAACTCTTTAAATTTGGTGAATGGTCTTCCCAGTGGGGCCTGCTAATATGTCTGAAGTATAAGAGGGACTGGTCACAAATACATGGCAGCCTTTATACCAATCTCTTTCCACGTCCCCGCAGACTATTTCTCCATAGTGCTGCTTTCTGCAGAGCCAGGTGTGGCTCACAATCTTCTCAGGACAGAACACCAGATGGTTTCTGTGAATCTCTCTTAGTTCTGGTGCTTGAATTGAATCTGACTTGTCATACTGCATGAATGATAGGTCATAGTATTCCCGAATTCTCTCTTCTCAAGAATATTTGCCTTTTAGCATGGTTTTCATTACTCCATTAGCCTAAAAGAGGAATCTGAAATTTTCCAGCAATCTGGCAGCTTCAGCAGGAGAGAGATTTGGGGCAGGGGACCATTTTTCCCCTTTGCTCCTCAAATTACACCACTAACCTGCTGCCTCTTTCAATTCAATTCAATTCACTAGATATTTATTTCACTTAAAGCAAAGCAGGCTTTGTCTAGGAAGTTACATTTAACTCCACCACTGGCAAGCTTTTTTTATTGAGCACCTGCTGCGCACATGGCAATCAACTATGTGCTCAGGTGTTTCTTCTGTAATTATGTTGACTTATAAACATCATATAGAGGAGCTCTGTTCTCTCTCCATCTCCCTCTCTCCCCTCCCCCTTTACTCCACCTGCCCCCAATTATCTCTTGCCATTTTCTCTTCCCTTTTTTCTTCTGTGGGAGTTGATATCCTGCAAAAAGTCCAGTGTCCTGCTGGTTCTGCCTCCCTGGCTCTCTGGGCTTTAGTCAGGACCCCTAGGACCCTGGCCCAAGCATGCTTCGTGGAGAGAGCACTTGGTCCCTGTGATGGCTGTGTGGAAGTGCTCTCTTCTCTCCTTCAGCATGTTCCCGAGAGTCAGGGCTTCCTAACAGCATGACAACTTTGTGGAGTCCTGGCCTCTCTGCAGGTGGCCAATCAGACTTTTTTTTTATCACTGCCTTCTTTGGTTCTGCTTCACTGGAAATGTTTCTGGGTTCAAAAGAGGTAAGTGAAGTTGTTTTACTGCTCTTTGTTGAGTCAAGTTCTAGAGTGGTAGTTTGGATCATCTCTTCCCCTTCCTGCCCGAAAGTGCTAAATTTACTGATTGTAGTCGCCAGACAGAGATACAGTTCCAGTGGCAGCTGTAGGTGGGATGGGGAAGGCAGCTGCCAGGACAGCGGGTTTGGGGATGGACTTCCAGGTGACAGTCAGGGGCAGAGACCAGCAGCAAATGCTCCCCCTTTGCTTCCGAAATGAAGTGAGAAAGCTGAGGCTAAGTGAGCAGAGGACAAATATCTGTTCTCCCCAGCTGGGGTGATCTGTTGGCTACTGGATTTCCATAAGGTTAGGGCACTGCAGCTTGGGGGCCCAAGCTAGCTGTGGGCACAGTGGGAAGAGCTGCAAACATATGATTAGTTAATGAAAACTTAGGTTTTGCAGAAAACAGCCAAATCAGTGGAAGGGCGGCAGCTGCTACGCTGAACAGAAGTCCTAGGAAAGCCCTAAAGTTGTGGAATCTGCATATTCCCCTCACCCCTAGCTCGGAGGCCAGCCCAGAGCAGTCATTACAGGACTTTCATGGAGGCCTCAGGAAGCCAGAGCTGGTGATTTGTTTAGATTTGTCAGAATAGTCTTGGGCTGCCAAATCACACAAACAGCTGCAGTCAGCCACTTTCTTCATGCTGTTCCATCCGTGCCATGCATTTTATCAGCCACATCTCTGCTCCGCCCTGGATGCCTTGGGAAGTCATCATAACTTAATGGAGGCAGAGTCCAGAATCTGTTCCTTTTCTGCAACATCACTACATTTGTTCAGCTGTGTTGTTAGCTGGGAGGTAACACACCACGATTTCATACTCTCCTCAACCCGAGCACTTGCTTACTGAATCCATGTAGGAGCACAATGGACGTGTCATTTCTCCGCATCTCACATACCATCGCTCCATCCAGAATTATAGTGATGGGAGGAGAAGGATAAACCTAATTATCCATGGACTGGAAAATCCACTTAGAGGAATTCTGTGGGCAGCTGGCCCTTATATGCCCAAGAAGTATTTTGGATAGAAGCAAAACCATGATTTTTTTTTTCTTCTCTGATTCTTTTTGATTAGTTTCCTGGTTGGGTTGTGGTAAAACCTGGAGCTGACCTTTATTGTCATCATTTTGGCCTTTATGCTGAAATCATTTGCAACAATTCCAGAGTCCATTTTGCTTTATGGAGATTGCAGCACTGGCAAGAGTGGAGCTTGGAAGTTAGGTGGAGGAATGAGTTTTATGAGTTTCTCTTGCCTGACACATTAGTGTGACTTTTAAAATTCTAGAATCATATCACTGAGTGGAAACTTGGAAAGAATTTCCTTTAATCTTTCAATTTTATAGATAAAGACACCCAAAGACAACTTACGTTCTTAAAGACCCACAGTAGCAACAGTGAGCTCCAGGTGTTTTGGAATCCAGGTGGATGGAGTACGAGGTGTCTTAGGTATCCAGGTGGAGGCAGGTAACCAGATGTACAAGTTATGTTTCCTGGTAGCAAACAATAGAAACCAAGCTTTGGAAAAATTTTTAAGTTTTGGAAAGATATTTGGAGCCTTCCAGAAGAGGCTGAGAATTTGGCGAATCAGATCTGAAAATGCAGAAAACATAGAACAGAAGATCAATAACAGAACTATCTAAGGAGGGTCAGACTGTTGGGGGGGCCCTTGGTCTTAATAGGCTCCATGTAACTCCACTGGCTTTTCTGTTTCGTAGGAGTGAGCCTATAAAGGGTTTGATTTGCTAGTGGGTCAACTAGCAACTAGCAACTGGTTGTCAACCTCGCTCTCTCCAGATCATATGAAGCAGCTCCCTTAAAACGCCTCCAACTGCCTGCATTTTTTTGCCTGTGAGCAAGATCAAAATATGGGGGCATGATGAACAGATGGCAGGGTGGGTAGAAGGCACTAGAGACTCAGTCTCTCAAAGCTGCCCTCAGCTCTTGAGGAATAAATGCCTCAGATTCCTCCCAACCCAGAGACTCAATCTGCAGTATGTCCATCCGCTCTCTTGAGGGTCCAGAGTAGGCTTGTGCCTCAGTAGCACCTCACTGTGGCTGTAATGGGTGTGTTCCTCACAAAGTTCCTCTGCTCTGCTTCATTTTCTTTCCTGGGATTCCGTTCCAGATAACATACCCCACATATTTTGTGGTCTCTTTGAGGACAATGTCTCTTGCTCACTCCTTGGCTAGGGAGAGCATGGTTGCTGATGGTCATGCAAGGCTATTTCCAATGGGGAGAATGACGTTCTCCTGAAGGAAATTTTGATGCTTTCCTAGAAGAATCTTTGGGGATCTTCAAAGCAGATGTTCACAACATTAGTCCCTCAACCTCTTGACCTCATGCAGTTGGCCCATGGGGTACTTCTGAGCATTAAGGATATTGTTAACTTGAAATATCCTTCAAAATACCTCAGAAATAGGGGCGAGAGTGATAGTAGAGTGGGTAGGGCATTTGCCTTGCATGTGGCTGTCCAGGTTTGATCCACAGCATCCCATATAATCCCACAAGCCTGCCAGGAATGATCTGCTGAGTGTAGAGGCAGAAATAAGCCCCCTGTCAAAAACAACAGCAACAAAAAATCTCACTCAGAAATCAATTTCTTTCAAAATTCCTGCCATGTAGAGAGAGAGAACATTCTTACTATTTTTCAGTTACATTTATTTCTCCCACTCCCAGACTAGATAGAGTTTTGGGGGCCACACCCAGTAGTGCTCAGGGCTTACTTCTGGCTCTGCTCAGGAATCATTCCTGGTGGTGCTTGGGGATCAGATGTGATGCTGGGGATTGAACTGAGATTGGTAGCATGTAAAGCAAGTGCTTTGCTTACTGTACTATTTCTTCAGTCCCTGGACATAAATCATTTTGAAATTCATTCAGATACATGGCCTCCCCATCTAAAGGCATCCCCAGTCTCCATTGCTATTGTATATATGCAGTTTTTTCTTTCTAAGGCTTATTTCTGGTCTGCATTCAGGGGTCACTCCTCCTGGGGCCCAGAGGACCATATGTAGCATGGGGCATTGAACTCCCAGTCAGTTGTGAGCAAGACACATTACCACCGCCCCCTGCCCTCTGTCCTATACTCTCCCAAGATCCAACTTACTCCAATTCATTCAAACGTAGTTTTGTGGTTACAGATAATGGTATATTTAAAATTATTAAAAAGGCAAATTTTGTTGCACATTTTATAAACTTCCTTAATTTAAGAAAAAACTATAAAATAGTAACTTTAAGGTGATATTGGTGGTGGGAAATGAGCACTGGTGAAGGGATGGGTGTTGGAACATTGTGTGACTGAAACTTAATCATGAACAACTTTGTAACTGTATCTCATGTAGATTCAATTTCTTAAGAAGGATATATATATATATATATACATACATATATAAAAATTTGAAGGGCCGGAGTGATATACAGTGGATAGAGCACTTGCCTTGCACACAACTGACCTGGGATTGATTCCTCTCATCCCGTATAGTCCCTAGCACTGCTAGGAATGATCCCTAAGCACAGGAACCAGAAGTAAGTAAGCTTGGAGCATTGCCAGGCATCTCTCTCTCTCTCTCTCTCTCTCTCTATATATATATATATATGTATGTATAAATAATTCCCCTTAAAATAGAAATAAAAGAAAGTTAATTTTGTCATTTCTAAGCCAGCATGGCACTAAAAATTAGTGCGGAAAGAGTAGAAAAGAAAAAACCTGGAAATAAAGAAAATCCCATTATTTTCATATGATATAACTTCACAGAAAAGCATAAGTGATCAATGAGAAATTTATTAGAAGTAATAAACAAGCTAGAAAAAGTAAATTTCATTTTACTAATCTTGGAATACACAACTAGAAAACATAATTTAAAAGAAAACAAAATTTATAATAGTTTCAAAGAGTAGTAGGAACCAAATAACAAATCTAGAAATACATGTAATATCCTTGCAGGAAAAAAATTTTAAAACTTCATTAAGAGCCAGTAAGACGGCCTAAATTATTGCATCATGAAAAGGAAGATAATAATGGTAATAACGTTGCCCATTTCTTCGCTTAATAAAGTGCCAATCAAAATGCTAACTTTATTTTATGGAGCTCAGTAAACTGATTATAAAGTTTAAAGGACAGGGAAAAAATAGCCAGAAATTTTATGAAGATCAAGATGAAAGTCTTGTCTACTAGATATCTTGATGTGCTCCTGTGTGTGTATAATTGGAGTAAGAGAGAATGATATTGGCACTGGAGAGATAAAGCATGGAATAAAATAAAACAACTATAGAGTCACACATGCATTAGATTTTTTGCGTGTGAAAGAAGTGATGTGGCAAGTCAGTGAGAAAATAAAGTAGAATGAAAATAAAAAAGATCAACCATACGTAAAAAATATGAAATTAGGAGTCGGAGAGAGAGTGCATGGGTTAAGGCTCTTTCCTTTGCATGATCTGACCCAGTTTAATCCTTAACACTACATAGGGTTCCCTGAGCATCACGAGGAGTAACCTTTGAGAACAGAGTCAAGAGTAGATTATGAAGACCACTGGCTATGGCACCAAGTCTTCCCCCCTCCCAATACATGACACATACACAATTAGATTCTTAATTCCCACCATACAGAAAAAATTAATTCCAAGTGAATTGAAGCCTTGACTCTCAGACATGGGGCAGAGCTGCTACTTGCTCTCCCTGTGCCCAGCCGCTCATGAGGTGCCCGGGAGGCATGGCAGGTTCTAGCCCTGGCCTGCCACCCGGCAGAGCCTCACAACAAGCCAGACCACCCTCCCCTACTCCATAGGGCCCGCCATTTTCCACATCCAGACTTCCCTCTTGTCACAACTCCACCCAGCAGACCAGACTATCACAGCCTGGTTCGCGCAGCCGCTAGAGCGGCCGCACAGTTCATCAATAAATGCTTTATTTAGAGTTGACTACAACAGTATGCCACCCGCACGGCAAGCCTGGCTAGCTGCTCGTGTAGTATTTGATATGCCAAATACCAGTAACATTTATATTAGGTCATTCCCGTGACCTAATATAATGGTTTGAGGCTCTTTATGTTCCTGGAGCAAGCGGATGCCTTTGGGTTCTACTAGCATGAGACAGGACATATGGAGATATTACTGGTGCCCACTCTTGCAAATAGATGATTAACAGGAAGATAGTGATAGTGAATTGAAGCCTTAGCTATAAAAATATTTAAAATTCTTTAAAAATCCTAGGCAAATATCAACTTCGTCTCTAAATTTGCATGGTCTAGATATTTCATGTAAGTAGAATCATATATTTGTGCTTTTGTATTGAAATTATTTAACTTTTATTAACATTTTCAAGATTTGCTTATGTAGTGGCATGGGTCAAAACTCAATTTTTTCTGGATGAATACTATTTTTCTCTAAGGGTATATATATATATTTTTTGTTCATGGATATGGGTCATTTCTACCATTTGGCTATAGTAAATAGTTACTCAATTTTGTTTCTGTATCAAGCAGTCATTTCCCGTCTGCCTATTAATTATCAATAGATTAACTTATGGCCATGTTTCCCAAAGTGGACAATACTGTCCTCTCCTAGGGTTGCTGGGACAATTCACCTGAGTGGTAGTCTCAGGTGCAATTAGGAAGGGTGCTTTCTGTTTATTAAAGAAGTTGATCTCCAAAGGCAGTGCTGACTAATGAATTAGGCCTCAAATTAGGCCGAATAAGTCTGAGAGTGTCTGGTTTAATTTCTTCTTAAATCATCCACTTCTGCTGCATTTTATAAATGGCGCATTTTTATCTAGTGAAATGACCTCGTGCCTTTATTTTCCTTTGGTAATGTGAGATTGACACTGTAAATTACACAGGGTCTTCTTACTTCCTATGTGCCCTTTCTTGGTGGAACTAAATGCCCAGACAAACTGAAGATGTAAAAGAGGAAGAAATGGGTGACAAGAACGGGAAGAGTCCATAAGGAGGAGATGGGTAGGCAATGACCAGCACCCGAGAGGAGTGAGGAGGACCCAGGAGAGCGCTTTTCAGTGAGGTGAAATTGAGTCCCTCAGTTACATTAGACTATACTGACAGGTCAACTTGGCTTTTGAGGTTCTGGTAATAGTGTTGATAACAAGAAATTCAAGAAGTAGAAATAGGAATTTTACATAAAACTGAATCAGTAGACAAGAAAAAGAAAACTTAGTCTACACTCACCTGCAAGTGGTGATTCCTTGGGCATGGATACAAGCACGGAGTATCAGTCTATCCAATAAGTGGTGCCTATCTTGGAGAATTGGGGGGGTGGCAGGAGTGTACGTGTATGGAGGGGCGGCAGCTGCTAAGGTACTTGGTAAAAGACTAAATTCCCATCCTTCAGAGTGGGAAGCCCATTCATAATGCCCAAAACAGAACACTCAAGCGTTAGAGATGCGAGCATATCATTTACTGATATGGACAGAGATGCTAAAGGAATACATGGGACAATATAGAAATTAGTTGCTTCTTTGGAAGGGAGAAAGACAAGACAGTAAAGACTGCTATTTGTGGCAGTAAAAAGTCCTCTAAAATGCTGACTCTGGATTAGGTACCTAGATCATCTTGATGAAAGCTAAATAACAACATTAAAGAAACCACAGTTCTATCATCTTCACATACATTCCATCATCCTATACCACCAGAATGAACCTCAAATCTATCTTACTTCCTTCTGTTTATGTGACTCCTTAACTGGTCTATTTCAAAGACAGTTTGAAGAAACTATCCAAATAAACAAGTGACAGTTTAAAATAGAGAGACCAAGGTTTAAATATAGATTTCAGGGAGCCAGAGCAATAGCACAGGGGGAGGGTGCTGACCTTGCATGCAGCCAACCCAGGTTCAATCCTTGGCATCCCATATGGTCCCCCAAACACTGCCACAAGTAATTCCTGAGAGCAGAGCCAGGAAAAACCCCTAAGCATTGCTGGGTGTTGCCACAAAACAAAAAAAAATAGATTTCATGGAAACTATGATTTGCAAACAGTTGCCATTTTTTTTTATTTTTTGCTTTTCGGGTCACACCCAGCAATGCTCAGGGGTTACTCCTGGTACTGCGTGGGGACCATATGGGATGCCGGGGATGGAACCCAGGTTGGCCTAATGCAAAGCAAACACCCTGCCCACTGGTCTATCGCTCTGGCCCCACCTTCTTTACTTCATGCCCCTGCATCTGAGTCCACAGCATTCTCCCGCCCACCCCTCCCCACCTCACCCCCTGGTGCTTCTTTGGAAAAGGTAATTCTTCTAAGTACCACCCCTCACTGTGACATACTCTGAGACTCGCTTACCATTTCTTTGTCTTGGCTACCCTCTTCTTGCTCTCTACCACCCCATTTACATGAACGTTTGAATAAACCTGTCTGTCCCATTAAAAGCCCTTCCTTGAGCTCACTCAGTACTTTCCAAAGTTTTTTTTTACCTCTTTACTCATTCAATTCTATATCTAATATCTGTGAAAATTGAAAATTGAACAGACAGTACTGAAGAGTCACCTATTAAGTGTCCGTCACTGTTGCAGGCCTGTGGCATCGGTTTCCCTTCTCATGGTGCTTGCTGCAGGGTTGGAAGTCTTGTTGGGGAGATCAGCTTTAGATATCCGCATAAGTAACATGTGCACATGTGTTGAGTGACATGATCAGCTTTAGATATCCACATAAGTAATATGTGCACATGGTTAAGTGACATAGTGAGGTGCAGTGTGCATTGTGAGAGCAATAGTGTAACACAGCCTCATAGGAAATGGGGAGGGGGAGAGACTAAATGTCTTTGTTAAGGACATGTCATTGGACTGAGCCTTGAAGATGGGTAGGGGCTGGTTGAGCCAAGGACTGGATTGGGGGTGGAGATAAGAGTGAACTGTAGGTGGAAGAACAATGTAGATGTTTGAAAGGGGACTGCAAGAGGGACTGGGGTGCTAGTTGTACTTGGCAGAGGGTGATGGCCCAGGTCAGCTTGTATCTGCAGCTAGTGAGGTAGAGAGGGCTTCTTTTAGCCTCATGAGGATTTGGGGCTTTAGCCCAAAAACTAGGGGCGGCTTTCTCTTTAGCCCAAACTTTTGGAAAAGGGGTGAGGAACATTTATTAAATTTAGTAACATGTAGTGTAGTAAATGTTCCTTACCCTGTTTCTCCTTATCTTCCACATTTGCTCTCCACTCACCTGGAAGTGCTTTGTTCTGTCACTCATGAGCTCTGTTACTAAATTCAGTAGCTATTTGGTTTGTTTGGGGGCCACGTGGTGGTGCTCTGGGTTTACTCCTGGCTCTGTTCTTTGGGATCACTCTTGGCAGTGTTTAGGGACCATATGAAGTGGGTTTGGACTGGGAGTGGTCATGCCCTATCTCTCTAGCTCCACTCATCAGTTTTCCTCCATGTAATTCACTGCATTTCACTTAGCTATTTATGGACACTGTTCCAGGCACTGGCGACGCAAGTTCCTGGCATCAATCTCCCTGGTGGGTTTGAATTATTTGCTTTCCAGACTTCTGCATTTTCCTCCAATTTCTTAGTCTTAATTCTCTAGACTTTTCTTTAAAGGCCTCTATCCTTAAGTGTTGGTATTCCTATGACTTCTAGCTTAGGGGCTCTCTTTTCTTGGTAACAAACTGGGTTTAGTTCTCCAGTTCTCTCAGTCAGTTCTGGTTCACTGAATAAGGGGCTGTCTTTGCCTCAGCTGTTTTTTTTTCCTTCCTACCCTCCACACGTTAATCCTACTTATCCTTGTGCTCTGCTTACTTGTTCATGCAAAAGGACCGTTCTTGCACTAACTACCATGCTTTCAAAAAGCTGGGAAGATAGCTCAAGGGCTGAGCATAGCCTTTACATGTGGGGGGTCTGAGTTCAATCCCTGTTATTGCATGGTTCCCCAAGAACCACCAGTACCACTGAACTCCCAGGAGTGACTCCTGCGCACAGTTGGGTGGGACCCCAAATCAAAATATAAAACAAAAGAGCATGTACTTGCTCTTAACTCCCAAGGATAGCTATAGAGGCCAGTTTTCTTTCCTGAGCTCTTGCTCCACACATCTGGCTACTGATAGTCTGTGTGTGTCCTCTGACACCTACTAATCAGCATGTGCTAACCTGAGCTTGTCATCTCTCCCTTCTAAAATTCCTTCTCTGGAGCTCTCTCTATGAATCACATCTTCTTCCATCCATTTGCTCTCATTAGCATGTCCTTGGGCTCACTGTTTCCTCCAATCCCCTCTTCATCCCATTGCCCAATGCTTATTCTCAAATGAGCCTTCTTTTCTTGCACTCTCTTCTGTTCATTATCCCAGAAGGACAATAGTGGGTGACCACCTGCACCTGATGTTTTGGAGTAGCCAGTAGCTCTTCTCCACTGCTCCCCTCAAATACTTTGCTCACAAGTTCACAAGTCAAAGATACATTTTAGAGAATTTAGTTTTTGCCTTCCCCATTTCAAACTCCTCTCTCTCCTCCATACCTTTTTAGGGTAGGCATCAAACTTTATGAAAATATAAAAAAAATCCCTAAATCTCTCTAAGATGAGTCTGTTTCCCCTCATCCTTCCCTTTGTTGTGGGTGTACTGTGAGCAGGAGAGAAGGTCCATACACTCACTGGGGTTCATGCACTTAGTGGTGTTCCCCACTCCCTCTTCCCTACCCCCCCATACACTTGGTGTGGTGCTCTTAAGATTGCACACTGTCAGGGATCAGTAATAGAGTTCTTTAGATTACACTTTGATGTGTGTGGGACAGTGTTGAGTGTCAAACTCCTGGCCTCATGCCTGCAAGCGTTCTACCACTAAGCCATCCCAGGGCCCTGTCTGTTTCTTATCTCACCTCTCTCTTTGCCCATCACCGCAGCATCAACTTCATCTCACCTGTCAGGTTGCTTTACTATTGGCCCCTGTTTACTACTGGTCCCATATTGTTAACTCCTACTCACCTTTCACATCTATGCAGAGCTATCATTTCTGCCAGGGAACTGACAGTCTCCACATACCTGCCCCCACCTCTCTAGTCCTGTTGAGGAATCTCTCCCATGAACCCCTAAAGTGCAATTTATCTCCATCATCTTAGCAGTTACTAAGCTGTGTGGAGATCGACATACTATTCCCAGCCAGACTATCAATTGCATTAGGACAAAGACCAGCCTTGCTTTGTTTAGCTTGTGTGCTTGGTTCCCATCCCAGCCAATGGCACTTGGGAATGCTCAGCAAGTATTTGTTGATACACTGGCTATATGCTTTGCCCACTGTTCCAGAGGTCTTTGGGCTCCTTTTCGGAGGGGGTCAGTATAAAGACTCTATGAAGAGCTATATTTGTGGTCTACTTATTGTTTTAAAGCCCATTAATGGCCCTGGAACAGCAAAAAGAATGGGTCTGGTTTGCCAGCTCCAGATGTGCTCAAGGCTAGGACATGTGCAACTAGGGAGCCACATCAAAAGAGGAGGAAGTTGGAGCTGCTGACAGAGGCACCGAGGAAGGCATGGGGGCTGACTGTACAGAGAGTGGGAAACTGCCCAGAGCGGGGCTGACTTTGCTCTTATTCAAAACGACCCTAACTTCACTGGGATGGGGAGTCATCTGGGACCACAATAATGGATATTCAGGGAGGTTAGCAGGAAACTCCCCAGTCCTCTCAGAGAGATCTTCTCAAAGTGTGGTCCGGGTCCCCTGGTGGTCTGCAGGGCTGCTCTCCTTCAGGGTGAAGGTCCATGGTAAACTATTGCTGCTGGTGTGGATTAGTAATTATTTATGATGGGGTCTCTGCTAAAGCAGGTCTATTCTTCTAAATTCTCAGAGGTTTTTTTTTTTATCCTGGTGGAGGGTGAGCAGGGACTGGGAAGAATTGTTCATGTCACTAAGAGTATTATGGGCAGAAAATCTGAGAAGCAAGACTCTCAGGCAAACAATGCCTTAGCCAACAGCAGGGCAGAAGCAGGAAGTGGTCCCAGCACCCATCTTTCTATGTGTGTGCATCTCTCTCTTTCTCATTCCTTATGGGGCGCCCGGCTAACTGTTAGCTTCCACCTGCCCGGAGTGAAAATTGTAGGAGGGAGGTGGAATTACCCAGAACATGTGTATTCTTCTGAGGTGCCACAATGCAGTCACTGTTAGGCCAGCAGGAAGCCCCTGTGGATGATAGTGGTTGTGACAGGGGAAATGAGAGCTTCGGTTCAGCAGAGCAATTTTCGGATTAGGTGCTCTAATGGCAGGAATGGTAGAGATACTGTTTTCTGCTTTTCTGCTTTGGAAAAAGCCATCAATTCACTCACTTAGTCATCAATAGCTTTTAAATAGGCACCACTGACCCTTGGGCAACACACGGTTGAACTGCCTGGATCTACTTATCAGTGGGTTTTTCTTGTCCATGTGCTGTATTGATCAATACAGTACTGTGAATGTGTCTTCCTTATGGATTTCTTAACTATAGTGCCTTTCTAGCTTATGTTATTGTAAGAACATAGTACATAATACATGTACAAAATATGAGCTAACTGGCTGTGTATGTTAATTGGTCAGCAAAATGTTACTCATGGTTCCATTTAGGGAGCCTCAGTGTGGTTGGGCCAAGTGAGAATGAGTTAGAGAGTGGGGAGGTGTTGGGGTACACCACAAACCCAGGAGCATCTTGTTAGGAACTCTGAATGCTCCTTCTCCAGTCCCCCACTATGAATATGAGCTTTCCTCCCTGGTGATGAAAGTATTCATATGTGGGACTTAAAGATACAAGGCAAGATAACAACAAAGATCCAAAGGTAACACAATGGGGGAACCGACTCACACATTGAGTTGGGGAATGAGAGGGAGGAGGTCTGGGTTCCTTTGTAGGCGGGAAACATTTACATGGGTGTGGTATTAGAATTATGCCCATGAGAAACCATTATTAATAGTATTATAAACCAAAAGAATAAAATAATACTATTTTATTTTTTGGAAAAGCTCTGAAGTGGGGCCAGAGCAATGGCATACTGAGTAGGACACTTGAACTTGCATACAGCTGGCCCAAGTTCAATCCCCAGCACCCAATATTTTACCCCAAGGCCCACTGGGAGTAAGCTCTGAGCACCACTGAGTGTGGCCCAAAACCCTATTTTCTTTAATGCTCTGGAGTGTCCTAGAAGTGATGCTTCACCATGTTGTGGATCCACGATAGGCCACTTTACAGTGGTTAAAATGATAAGTTTTGTGCTATATGTATTTTTGCCACAAAGTCACAAGAGACTGAAATCTAGGAGTCCAGCTAGGAATCTCTTGGTGAGAGCTAATGGTTTGTATCCGATTTGAAAGAGGGGATGGTGAAGATGGGATGTATTGGGGCCATATTTGGGGGTAGATCCGAGAGTCCTTGACGAAGGGTTGGTGGGAGAGGGTATGGGGCAGGAGGACTTGCTGACTTCTGGTGAGCAAGTAGTTGGGCTGAAGAGCAGTGAGAAAGCCCAGGACTGTTGCAGAGCTACAAGCAGGTCCAGACCTCTTAGGTATGTTGTGCTCATGAGACATCTGAAGGAGCTGCAAGGCATTAGTGGGGCTGTAAACTCGGGGCTCTGGAAAGCTGCCTGCAGAGCTTGAGATGTGGATTGGGGAGCTAAGGACCCAAAGATTCTATTTCAAGTGCTGAAAAATATGTCAGCCCCCAGGGAGAGAGGTGAAAAACAGAGCTGAGTGCAAAACAGTTGGTTGGTGGTGGAGTGCTAAGGACAGTTCAGAGAGGATGGTGGGGGAAGCAGGCCTGCAGGAGGAGGAGGAAGATGCCAACATCAGAAATGGGTTGTGAACTTCTGCATGTACAATAGTCATGAGCACAGAGTTGACCGTGAAAGCCTCAACTTCTGCTGATGGACTCTGGGCCATGTGCTTTTTCTGCATTCTCTTAGCTCACCTGTACAAGAATATGATCCTCTCTCCACTTTCCAGGAGAGGAAGTTGATGGCATATAGGAGGTGAACTTCCCCACAGTCACACACTAGCAGCGGTGGAACCAGCTTGCACTGCATTCTTGCTCATTGAAGAAGCACCCCAAGGCTTGCAGCCTTGACTCTTCCAAGTGGCAGTGAAAATGGAGGAACTTGAAACTCACCGTTGGTGCCTTAGAGTTCAGACTCACTGATGAATAAACACCAGACAGCTTTGTTTTCCCCCATATCCCCTACCAGCTGTGCTCAGTGGACTGTAAGTCCCTCCCTCCCCCTGGGCAGTTCCCTTAGCAACTTCTCTGCTGGATTCCCTATATATTTTTTGCACTCATTTGTGCTTATTAGGATAGTCTCATCTGGTGATTAGAATCTACTCTCATTTATTTTTCAGTTTCAGCTTTAACCACAGACTCTGGCCAGAACTCTCTGACGACCTGCTGGTGCTGGTGGTCCTGTGGCCACCCACAGTGGCTTGGAGAGGAGGTGAGGGGCCTGGTCTGGGTCCTGAACTCTTTCTTTCCCACAGGGATTTCTCTCTTAGGTGATGTGGTTAAGGGGACTGTCCGTGGGAGCTTCTTGTATCCTTTCCAAAGGTCAATTTGCAGGCTGGCTTGCTGAACTTTGGCTCACTCTGGAGAGGAACCTCCAATAAGCTCCTAAGGTCTCAGTGATGGAAGCTCTGCAGCCTAACCTCCTTACTGGGGACTAGTGACACCGTCCTTTCAGGTCCCTGCCTCAGGCCTGGCACCTGGTTGACTGCAGCCCCCTTGTCCATATTCTCTGGCCTCACTGCCAGGCCTGCAAATAGTTTTGATCAATTTTTAGTTCTCCAGGAAACTAGCTCTCTCATCCTGGCTATCTCTCTTCAGTTCTTTCTATGTGGGCAGGACAAGAACCAACCCAAATCTCAGCCCCCTCTTTTTTAATGGAGACACAGAAACTTGATGATGAAATCTATGAGGGTACCTACTTTCCTGGACTTGGAAATCTTCTGTCCCAAGGAATAGCACAGGGGCTATTCCTAGAGTATATTCCTTGTCTGCCTTTGGTCACAAGTTCAAATCCTGGTGACTCACATGTGCCAAGTGCCATCCTGACAGCTCTGCAGTCTGCCATGCTGGCATCACAAGCAATTTCTGGCCAGATGTGTGTAAGCGCCATGAAGGCTCTGCCCTGAGCACTGGAGTTTTGTTTATGTGTCTAATTTCCTAAACCTGGAGCTTTCTTTGAATCCAACCCTGAAAAACATGGAATCTTCTCTTTGAACAGAGATTTACAGTCTTGCATCATCTCTATCATCTGCAGAGGTCGAAGAGGTCTTAGTTGGTGCCTGACTTGACAATGGTGCATAATTTTGGGGAAGAACTGGCATAGGCCCCTTTAGGAGAGCAAGGGAAGCCAGTTCTGGAATTAGATGAGCTGTTTACAGTCTTTCCCCAGAGATGGGAATAAATGGATGAATGAGTGATATGGGTGAGCTTGCTTGAGAGCTCCTGAAATCAATGAACAGGGAGCTGGGGCTTCAGTTGTTTTGGAGTGTGTGTGTGTGTGTGTGTGTGTGTGTGTGTGTGTGTGTGTGTGTGTGTGTTCGTGTTCTCCTCCGGAGAAATCACCCAATTGGAAATACTCAGAAAACAGTGCTGGATGGCTCCATGCTCTTGCCTAGCTGTGAGAGGGACCACCAGGGCCACACCCAGTGAAGCTCAGGGAGACCTGGGGTCCGTGCAGTCCAGCCAGGGATTGAGCTTGGGGTTCATGTGTATGCAAGGCATGTGTCCCTGACCACTGAATTTTTTCTTGGTTCACTGGAGTATAGATTTTAAAGTTACTTCAAAAAAGCCAAATCAATGTTAATATCTTTCGGGGATATAGATTATGTAGCTCTACAGCCAAGCTATCTGACCCACTATCAGCTTAGTGTATCCTCTCAGCAGCTCCAGGGAGGCAGGCTGTTTTGGAAACCACACATAAGAGTGCTTATGCAAATTGACAGTGGTTGGAAGTAAAATGCTGCTTAGTTCTGACTCTTTCTACCCTTGTAACTCAGTTTCTAAGCTCTAAAGGGTGGGAAGAGGCAGTGAATGTGAATGAGTAAGGGCTATCAGCATATACATTGGAGTGTGTGTGTTTAACTATGTTTTTGGATGTTTATTTCATGCGTGTGTCTTTCTAGGCTCTGTGGTAAGTTGACTTCATAACCAAGTCACCAGGCTCCTCAGGGCACTAATGACTGAGAGGCTACCCTCCATGTTCAGCAAGTTGGTGAAGAACACAAACCAGAATAGGAGTTGAACTTTTGGAGCCAAGTTATACTTACTGTGTTATACCTATTAAATTCTTTACACTCTGAGTTTCCTCACTGTGGAACTGGTACTACCTTCTTGAAGTTTTGTGAGAATTACTGTAGTAAGCGTAAAGGGTAAGTAAATGTTGTTATATATAATGTAAAAATAAGTGCTATTGTTATTGTTAGCAGCTGGGGAGGTGGGGCAGTGATAATAGTATTACTAGTGGTAGAAGAAATAGTGATAGTGGTGGTAATCATAGTTGAGATGGTAATTGTTATAGTGGAAGTAGAGTTAGTAATCACTTGATCACTTGATCACTGGAATCCCGTTATTCATCGATTTGTTCAAGCGGGCACCAGTAACATTTCCATTGGACCCCATCATGTGCCAATGTAGCCCAATGGCATCTACACAGATACACCCAGCGGAGCAGATACCAGCTTTCCCCATTGAATCCCCTGCATTCCACTGACCAGGAGAAAGTTAGTAATAGTACTAGTATTAGTCTCTAGGAATCATAGAAGAGACATGTAATATGCAAAAACTGATTAAATACATTAAAATTTTCTTTTATGCCAATACTGGAGAGTTGGAATTGAAGTCACTAAAAATGTAATGCAGTATCTGGTCTCTATTTGCACAAAAAATTCACTTGATCTAAATTCACTTGATCTAAATTCACTTCTACTCGGATCTCTTTGATAGCCACATCCACCTGCCCACGTACCAAATTCCGCTAGGATGGATATGTCATTCTCAACGTTCTCCCTTCTGAAATCCATCATGCTATTTTGTCAGTAAAGAAGAGAACAGCACCTGGCCCAGACAAAGTCAGACCCAAACACTTGAAGAATCTGCTGTCAGTACTCATCAATATACTGACTTGGCTCTTCACACGCTACCTGTCTAAATGCAAGGTTCTCTCCCAATGGAAAACCAGCAGGACAGTTTTACTGTTCAGGAAGGGAGACATCCATGATATTGGCAACTATCTCCCGATCTGCCTGTTGTCCATCATCTTCAAGCTGTTCACTCGGAGTCATACTGAACAGGATTGGCAGAACACTTAGGAGGATGAAGGACAGCCATGCGAGCAAGCTGGCTTCCAAAAAGGATTCAGTACAATTGACCATATGCACATGGTAACCAAGCTCATTGAGGTTTGTAGGGAGTTCAAGATGCCACTCTGTCTAACGTTCATTGATTTAAAGAAAGCCTTTGATTTTTTGTTGAGACTGAAGTGGTCATTAAAGCCCTAGCCAAATAGGGCACTCAAACCCAATACATCAAGACCCTTTGTGAGCTGTGTTACAGATTCACCACCAGGATCTCACCATTCTAGAAGGAAGTGATTATTGATAGAAAAAAGGGGCTCGGCAGGGTGATACCATTTCACCGAAACTATTCAGTGCCACCCTCACGAATATCATGCGACAATTAGAATGGGAAGGAATGGGAGTGAAGATAGATGGTCGGCAATTACACCACCTCCGCTTCACTGATGACATCATTCTAATTACACCAAACTTTAGCCAAAAGACACAAATGCTGGCTGACTTTGATCGTGAATGTGGAAAGGTAGGTCTACAGCAGAATCTCAACAAAACAATGTTCATGAAAAATGAACTAGTTCAGATCCTCCATTCACTCTCAATGAAACAAACATCTCTGAATGCAGCAGTTATGTGTACCTCGGTCGAGAACTCAACATGATGAACTACCTAAAACCTGAGCTGCGCAAGAGAAAGAGTGACATGGATGCCTTCAAGAGCATTGAAGATTAGCTAAAAGGACAAAGAACCTCTGGCTCGGGCACATCTCTTTGACTCCACCGTTCACCCTGCATTAACATATACCTCAGAGACCTGGACCCTACGAAAGCAGGATGAGAACGCTATTCGGGTCTCACAAAAAATTAATATGTGTAAAATGTAAAGCCATGTAAAAAGCATGAAAAGTTGAACTATAGGCTACTTAGAGACCTAGGTGCATGTTTTTAATAAAATATTAATTAAAACATTCCTGGAAAGACTACACTAAATACAAAAGATGGCTAATGCTAAAAGCTGTTACCAGCTCTCCCCATTGCACTCCCTGTGCTCCACTGACCACGAGGGGTCTTGGAGTAGAGTGACTTCAGGCCCAAGCTCACCATCCCAATAGAGCCTCTGAAGAATCCAGAGGAACCCCCACACCATGCTGGCAGCATTTTTCATCATCCGGACTCTACATCTCATCAGAGCTCCACCCAAGAGAGAAAGACAATCTCAAGCCTGGCTTGTCAGAGACCCACCTTCCAGATAAACCTATTTCAAACCCAGGTATGCTTGAACCAGAGACACAGATACATTGGACAGAGCTGCTACCTGCTCTACCCATTGCACATGGCCACTTTGCAGCCACACAATTCATCTGTAAATTACCAAGAGTATTTTATCCGCCCCTCTCAGAGAGCCTGGCAAGCTACTGAGAGTATCCTGCCCACACAACAGAGCCTGGCAAGCTGTCTGTCACATATTTGGCATGACAAAACCAGTAAAAGCAATGAATCCCATACCACTGACCCTGAAAGAGCCCTAAATATGGCAGCACTAAGAAGGATGAGCAAGGAGAGGCTGATAAAATCTTAGGGCCAAACTGGGCTGCCAAAATGAAGGACTAAAATGACTGTCAGTATTTTCAATGCATGTATGCTGGCATCAGAAGCATATATTGAGGACCTGATGGTGCAAGTGCAAAAGATCAAGTCCAACATCATTGATCTTACAGAGACAAGAAGGCATCAATTATCACACCATTTTTGACACTGGAGAAGAACTGGTCCTCGGAACATGTGACAAAAGAGGTGCTGCTGGTGTTGGTGTCCTTGTCAACACAAACCTGGCCATAAGCATTGATTCATTTTATTGCCTAACAAAATGAATCAGACGATTACACTTGAAGAAATGTGGCTCATTGCCGGCAGTTTCTATCTTCATTGTCTATGCACCAACATCCTCGCATAAGGAAGAAGAAACTGAGAAACTCTACATGGAACTGGAGGAGTTCTATAAAGAAGATCACACCTTCCACAAGATCATAGTGATTTTGACGCCAAGATAGGACTGAGAAGATCAGCTAAAGAACTCCACTTTGGGATCCATGGCCTAGACTGGAACGAACAGGATGAGAGACTATCTGAGTTCATCATATCGACCAAGACCATTCATGGTAATCACAGTTCCAGAAAGCTGAATCAAAATGTTGGATATGGGAATCTCCTGGTGGACAGTTCCACAATGAAATTGATATCATATTCAAGCAACGGTTTTGCCTGACGGATGATGCTGTCGATCCCAAATTCCAAACAGGATCAGACCACCATCTCCTTCATGCAAAATTCTTGCACGTAGGGGAGAAAGGGATGCAAAGTTTAAGAAGAGAACTCCCAGAATGACCACCAACTGGAAACTCTTTGGCACCATTGCAGCAACATGGGAAGATGCCATCATTGACAACATTGATGAAGAATACAGTCAACTGGTTCAGCACCTCTATGATTGTGCTATGAACACTGAGAGAAGACAAAAAGGATGCCTGTCTTCAAAAACTCTTGAGCTCATTTGCTAATGTGGCAAGGTACAAGCCTTAGGCAACCATAAGCTAATGTCCTGCATTAACATACACCTCAGAGACTTGGGCCCTAAAAAAGCAGTATGAGAACACTATTCAGGTATCCCAAAGAGGAGTCAAAAGAGCTATGCTTGGAATATGATGCCACACTCAAGTGAGAGAAGGAATCTGGAGCTCCAACCTCCATCGATGTTCGAGTATAGGACACTGTCTCATTTGCCAAGGCATCAAAATCAGATGGGCTGGACATATAATGTGACTTTTAGATGATCGCTGGACTACAGCATTACTGACTGGATCCTACGGGATGTCAAAAGATCAGGTGGCCACCCACCTACAACATGGCCACCCTTCTTCAAGACCCTGAACAAACAGTTTGAGGCTCTTCATATTCCTGGAGCAAGCAGATGCCATTGGGCTACACTAGCACGTGACAGGGACAAATGAAAATGTTACTGGCACCCACTTGAACAAATCGATGAATAATGAGATGTCAAGTGATCAAGTGATCAATAGCATGGGAACCATGCTGAAATCCACCCCTCCCTGGTCCTGACCCACAGCTTTTTCAGTGAGAAGCATATGGGTTACTTGGCTCTGTGGAGTTTACAGAGAAACATTGTGCCCCTTTTCATGTTGGGCAGAGATTGAACACTCTCCCTCCCTACTCCTGGCACTAAAAGTCAGGTTTATGTGTCTAACATGATGAGATGGAAAGCTGCAATAGGAGCTATGTGAAAATTGTGCCACAACCAGCTATAAAATCTACAGGCTAGATTCATCAGCACCATAAAGAGCTTCAACTGTTGGCTATCATTTTAGAACAGTTTCATCAGATACTATATTGTTGGCATCTAAGAGAAGTTCATTATTTAGCCTTAGAAACACTCTACTTTGGATTGATTTAGTCACCAGCTTCAGGGATCAGAATAGGTCTGTTTCTTGCCTAAATTCAGAAATCTTGGAGTAGAAGCCAGCCACCTAGGCCAGAACGGGTAGAGATATTTAAACTATAATTGATGAATAAGTTTTGATAGCTGGTGTCTTTCCAGGAATTTTTTCCTTTTGCCTGCTATCTAATTTTCTGGCATATAATTGTTCCTAATATATCTTATGACTTCTGGTTTTGATCCAACTTATAAAGAGCTTGGGAGTTATTACTGCCATGTCAGAAAAGTAAACAATCTGAGCTAACCAAAAAGGAGCAACTCCTTTGAAATTTCTCTGATAAGTAAGGCTATAGGGCAATGCACTGTCCCAGAAACTGGAAAGAAAGACAGACACCAAGAGACTCAGTTTACCTGGAGAAGAAACTAAGGTGCTGAAGCCATACACGGAAACCAATTCTTGTAGACTTGGTGTGACATAGTTTGAGACTCCATGAGACTCTTTTTAAGGAATATTTGATTACTTTTATGAGGTTTATGTCCAGGAATCTCATTAGGTTCCTAAGATGGATATTGAAAAATCTCATTGTATTCTAGCAAGGGGTGGAGGTAAATAAGGATTTTCAAATATGCCTAGAGCATTCTGTTCTCCTTACTGAAAGGTTCCTCTACAACATAAGGCAGCTTCATACTCAATGGCAAAACACTGGAAGTTTTCCCTCAGATCAAACACAAGGCAAGGATGCTCATTTTCTCCAATTCTATTCAATACAGTTTTGGAAATCCTCATCACAGCAATCAGAAAATAAAAGAAATCAGAGGTATTCAAATTGGAAAAGAAGCAATCAGAAAATAAAAGAAATCAGAAGTATCCAAATTGGAAACTATACTATTTCTCTCTCTATTTCCAGAGAAAATATTTCTCTATTTCTCTCTGGAAATAGAGAAAAATATATAGTGGGTAAGTTTCTTGCCTTGCATGCAGCCAACTCTGTTATCTGGCACGTCATTTTGTCCCCTGAACATCACTAGATGATACAAATAAAAACAAAATAAAACACATTTAGAAAAGAAAATATTAAAGTATCGCTCTATGAAGATACATGATAACATACATAGGAGATCCTAAATAGTACACTAAAAATATTTTAGAAACAATAAACCAAAACAGCAAAGTAGTATCCTACAAAATCCATGCATAAAAACTGGTTTCATTTCTATATGCAAATAATAAACAAGGAAAACAAAGATAAAAGGACAACTCTTCTTCAAACTACTCCCAGTTCTAAAACACCAAACACATAGGAATCAACTAAAAAGATGTGAGGGACTTAAACAACAAACCCCAAAAACTATTAGTCACTACTGGAAGAGATAGAAGACAGCAGGAAATGAGAAAATATTCTACGTTTATATTGAAAGAATTAACATTGTCAAAATGACCATTCTACCCCAAGCACTATGTAGATTCAATGTAAAACCCATCAACATTACAATAACTTTCCTCAAGGACTTAGAATAAACAATCCTCAAATTGGTCTGGTATCATAAAATTCTCTAAGTAGACAAAGCTGTTCTGGGGGGGATTGCATTCCCTGACGTTAATTTCTAATATAAAGTTATATTAATTAAAAATGTGTGGTACTTCCGAATAAAGATAGAATCTGAGACCTGTGGAATAGAATAAAATATATTTTATGTAGAGCAAAGATTGTATTGTTCTACCTTTTTATTCCTGCCAGTGGAAGTCAGGTTTATATGTCTAATAAGAGGAAATGAAAAAGTGCAATATGAATTACGTGTGAAAAACATGCCAAGTTTAGCTATAAAACATAAAGGTTAGATTTTCGCATAGTGTAGAGAAGAGACACCACAGCATTGGTGGAGGGAATACTAAACACCAATTCAATGGATCATTAAATCAAATATTCTTAGATAATTCAGAGATAAGCCCTAAGATCTATAGACAGCTGATCTTTGCCATGGAAGCTGGGTGCATAAAGTGGAGCAAGGAAAGCATCTTCAATAATTGTAAACTGGATAGCCACTTGCCAAAATAAAAGTTTAAACTTCATTGTATTTTTTAATTTTTTATTATACTACCGTGAGACATACAATTACAAAGGTGTTCATAATTGGTTCTTGCTTCATTGTATTTTTATTTTTTTGTACCCCCTCCCCTCCCGCCCCCCAGGCCGCCTTAATAGCAGGTACCCCAGTTTCCTCTCTTTCTCTCTCTATCTCTTTCTCTGTCTCTGCATCTCTCTCCCTCTTATTTTACACATTGTGGCTAGCCCTGCAGATATTTAGAGTTTGTCATTTAAGTCTCTTTGTGTATATTCAGTGGTGAGTTTTAATCTGCCATTACCATTTCCCATATTTAGTAAAACACTGGTATCTATTTATATCCTATTAATAAATGCAGTCATTCTATATCTGTCCTTTTCCTTCTGACTAATTTCACTCAGCATGATAGACTCCATGTCCATCCATTTGCAGGTAAATTTCATAATTTCATCCTTTCTGACAGCCGCATAGTATTCCATAGTGTAGATGAACCACAGTTTCTTTAGCCAGTCCTCTGTTCTCGGGCATTTAGGTTGTTTCCAGATTCTAGCTATAGTGAATAGCGCAGAGATGAATAAAGAAGTACAGATAGTGTTTCTGCTATGTGTTTTTCGGTCTCTAGGGTATATTCCCAGGAGTGCTATTGCTGGATCAAATGGGAGCTCAATATCTAGCTTTCGGAGGAATGCCCATATTGTTTTCCAAAAGGGCTGGACCAGTCGGCACTCCCACCAGCAGTGGGTGAGAGTCCCTTTTTTCCCCACATCCACGCCAGCACCGGTTGTTCTTGCTGTTTTGGATGTGTGCCAGTCTCTGTGGGGTGAGATGGTATCTCATTGTTGTTTTGATTTGCATCTCCCTGATGATTAAAGATGAAGAGCACTTTTTCATATGCCTTTTGGCCATTCGAATTTCTTCTTTTTTGGAAGCTTCTGTTCATTTCTTCTCCCCATTTTTTGATGGGGTTGGCTGTTTTCTTCTTGTGGAGTGCTACCAGTGCCTGATATATCCTGGATATTAACCCCTTGTCAGATGGGTATTGGGTGAATATCCTTTCCCACTCTGTGGATTGTCTTTGTACCTTGGTCACCGTTTCTTTTGAGGTGCAGAAGCTTTTCAATTTTATATAATCCCATTTGTTTATCATTGCTTCCATTTGCTTGGTCAGTGGTGTGTCGTCTTTAAAGATACTTTTCGTTTCAATGTCGTAGAGCATTTCTCCTATGTTTTCTTCGATGTACCTTATAGATTCATGTCTGATATCGAGATCTAGAATCCATTTTGATCTAACTTTTGTGCATGGCGTTAGAAGGAGGTCTAAGTTCTTTTTTTTACACGTAGCTGCCCAGTTTTCCCAGCACCATTTGTTGAAGAGGCTTTCTTTGCTCCACTTAATATTTTTTGCTCCTTTATCGAAGATTAAGTGGTTGTATATATGTGAGTGCGTTTCAGGATACTCAGTTCTATTCCATAGGTCTACGGGTCTGTCTCTATACCAATACCACACTGTCTTAATTACAACTGCTCTGTAGTAGAACTTGAGGTTGGGGAAAGTGATACCTCCCATCTTCTTTTTTCCCAAGGATTGCTTTAGCTATTCGTGGGGTTTTATTATTCCATACAAATTTCAGGAGTGTTTGTTCAATTTCTTTGAAGAACATCATGGGTATCTTTATAGGGACCACATTGAATCTGTATAAAGCTCTAGAGAGTATTACCATTTTGATAATGTTAATCCTTCCAATCCATGAGCAGGGAATGTGTCTCCATTTCCTCAGGTCTTCTTTTATTTCCTGAAGTAACGTTTTGTAGTTTTCTTTGTAGAGATCCTTTACATTCTTTGTCAGACTGATTCCTAGGTATTTGATTTTCTGCGGTGCAATTGTGAATGGGATAGTTTCTTTAATGTCCCTTTCTTCTCTTTCGCTGTTTGCATATAGGAAGGCCATTGACTTTTGGGTATTGGTTTTGTACCCTTCTACTCTACTGTAAGAATGTATTATTTCTAGGAGCCTCTTGGTAGAGAGTTTTGGGTTTTCCAGGTATAATATCATGTCATCTGCAAATAGTGATAACTTGGCTTCTTCCATTCCTATCTGGATGCCCTTAATGTCTTTTTTCTTCCCTGATTGCTATGGCAAGTACTTCCAGTACTATATTGAATAGAAGTGGTGAGAGCGGGCAGCCTTGTCTTGTCCCTGATCTTAAGGGGAAGGCTTTCAGTTTTTCCCCATTGAGAATGATGCTCGCTGTGGGCTTGTAGTAGATGGCCTGGATTATCTTGAGGAAGGTTCCTTCAATCCCCATTTTACGAAGAGCTTTCATCATGAACGGGTGTTGAATCTTGTCAAATGCCTTCTCTGCATCTATTGATATGATCATATGGTTCTTATTTTTCTTTTTGTTAATATGATGTATTATGTTGATTGACTTGTGGATATTGAACCATCCTTGCATTCCCGGGATGAATCCCACTTGGTCATGGTGTACAATCTTTTTGATGACTCTTTGGATTCTATTTGCTAGTATTTTGTTGAAGATCTTAGCATCTGTATTCATCAGGGAGATTGGTCTGTAGTTTTCCTTTTTTGTGACTTCTTTGTCTGCTTTGGGTATCAGGGTGATATATGCCTCGTAAAAGCTATTTGGGAGTATTTCTGTTTCTTCAATTTGCCGGAAGAGCTTAAAAAAGAATTGAGAGTAGGTCCTCTTTAAAGGTTTTGTAGAATTCACTGGTGAATCCATCTGGACCTGGGCTTTTGTGTTTGGGGAGACTTTTGATTACCAATTCTATTTCCTCGATGGAGATAGGTTTGTTGAGGTATTCCAAATCTTCTTGTTGCAGACTTGGGAAGCTATAGGAATTCAGGAATTTGTCCATTTCTTCTAGGTTCTCTTGTTTCGTGGCATACAGGCTCTCATAGTAATCTCTGATGATCTTTTGAATTTCTGTGTTTTCAGTTGTGATGTCCCGTTTTCATTTCTGATTCTATTTATTTGGGTTCTCTCTTTTCCTTTTCTTACAAGTCTTGCAAGTGGTTTGTCAATCTTGTTTATTTTTTCAAAGAACCAGCTTTTGGTTTAGTTGATCTTCTGGATTGTTTTTTGACATTCCATCTTATTGATTTCTGCTCTAAGTTTTATTATTTCTTTCTTTCTGCTTGGGTTGGGCTCCTTTTGTTGATCACTCTCTAAGATCTTAAGTTGGGAAGTCAGACTGTTTATGATGGCCTTTTCTTCTTTTCTGATGAATGCCTGAAGAGCTATGAACTTGCCTCTTAACACTGCTTTTGCTGTATCCCACAAGTTCTGGTAATTCGTGTCTTCAGTCTCATTTGTTTCAAGGAATCTTTGGATTTCCTCTTTGATTTCTTTTTATGACTTGCTGGTTGTTCAGCAGTGAGCTGTTTAGTTTCCAGGTAGTTGGTATTGGTCTCCGTTTTTGTGTAAATTAACTTCTAATTTCAGTGCATCATGGTCTGAAAAAATAGTTGGCACAATTTCTATCTTCTTGATTTTATGGAGGTATGATTTATGGCTCAGCGTGTGATCTATTTTCGAGTATGTTCCATGTGCACTGGAGAAGAAAGTGTATTCAGCTTTTTGGGGATGAAATGTCCTGTATATGTCTACCAGCCCTCTTTCTTCCATCTCTTCTTTTAGGGCCAGTATTTCCTTGGTAAGTTTCAATCTTGTTGATCTATCCAGGGTTGATAGAGCAGTGTTGAAGTCTCCAACTATAATTGTGTTGCTGTCAATGTCTTCTTTGAAGTCTATTAGTAGTTGTTTTAGGTATTTTGCTGGTCCCTCGTTGGGTGCATATATGTTTAATAGTGTAATTTCTTCCTGATATATGCATCCCTTGACTATTAAGAAGTGACCTTCACTGTCCCTTCTGACCTTCTTCAGCCTGAAGTCTATGTTGTCAGATACCAGTATGGCTACCCCAGCCTTTTTGGATGGGTTGTTTGAGTGAAGGATTGTTTTCCAGCCTTTTATTTTGAGCCTGTCTTTGCTCCGATTGTTCAGGTGTGTTTCTTGAAGGCAGCAGAATGTCGGATTCAATTTTGTGATCCATTATGCCACTCTGTGTCTCTTAAAACTGGTGCATTTAGACCGTTGATATTGAGATTATTGTCATGGGATTTTGTGCCATCTTTCTGTATAGGTTGTTTGTTCTTTTTGGGTTATGTCTCGTCTTACAGTAGATCATTCAGTACTTCTTTTAAGGTTGGTTTTGATTGTACAAAGTTCCTAAGCTGTTGTTTATCCAAGAAGTTGTATATATGTCCTTCAAATCTGAGTGAGAGTTTAGCTGGATAAAGAATTCTTGCTGAGGCATTCATTTCATTAAGTTTTTTTACTATATCCCACCACTGCCTTCAGGCTTGGAGGGTGTCTTCTGAGAAGTCTGCTGAAAGTAGAATGGATGCTCCTTTGTATATAATTTCCTTCTTTGATCTTGCTGCCTGAAGAATTCTGTCTCTGTCTATAGCATCCATTACTTTGACGAGGATGTGTCTTGGGGTCTTTCTATTGGGGTCTCTTCTTGCTGGTACGCGTCCGGTCTTCTTGGATCTGGATGCCTTCATCCTTTAACTCGGGAACTTTTCAGCCAGGATGTTTTTAACTGTTTTAATTTCCTTGTGGTTACTTTCCTGGCCCTCTGGGACTCCGATGATTCTTATGTTGTTCCGCCTGGCTTCATCCCATTGTTCTCTGTTCCGTTGCTGATCCATTTTCCGATCTTTTTCCATCTTATGTAGTTCTCTGAGTGCTTTCTGCAGCTCATCTTCAGTCTCACTGATTCTCTCTTCCGCTGCTGTCATCCTACTGTTGAGAGCCCCGATTGTGTTTTTCCTTTCATCTACTCAGTTTTTAAGCGATAATATTTCTATTTGCATGGTTCTCATTTCTGCTCTCATTTCCTCCTGTAGTTTATTGACTGCCCTTTCAACTGCTTCGTTTATGTTCTCCTGTATTTTATTGGACATCTGCTCAATTTTTTTCGTTGAGCTCCTTAAACATCCTACCAATTTCTTCTCTAATTTCATTGTCAGAGTGATCATGCACACCTGTATTCTTTTTTGATTCTTCACGGTCGATTCCTTCATCTGTTCTTCGAGCTGGGGATCTGCCTTGTTTTCCCATGGTGTTGCGGTGTTCAAGGATAGATTCCTCTGGTGTACTGTTTCTTTTTTCTTGAGGGGATTACCTTCCCTTGGTGTTGAAATTCCTAGTTTTTCTATTAATAAGCGGCCGTGTAAGCGGTGCCCGCCCGCCAGCCGCACACCCCAGGGACGCTACCTGAGATGCAGACAGGCTGGTGTGAGAGTTCAAAATGACGGTTTACTTCCGGTTCCGCTCGGACTTCTGGGGGTTGTAGTTCCACCTTCTGCCGAGACCTGGGGCTCTACCACAGCCTCAGGCGCCCGCCCGGCCAGCTGCACAACCCAGGGACGTGACCTGAGATGCAGACAGGCCGGTGTGAGAGTTCAAAATGTCGGTTTACTTCCGGTTCCGCTCGGACTTTTTGGGGGGTTGTAGTTCCACCTTCTGCTGAGACCTGGGGCTCTACCACAGCCCCAGGCGCCCGCCCCGGCCAGCTGCACACCCCAGGGACGCCTTCATTGTATTTTTTAAACAAAAGTAAACTCAAAGTGGAATGCTTACCTTAAGATCATGACAAAATACAAAAATGTTTTGAGAAAAATATAGAGAGAACTCTCCAGGATATGTACTTCATGTATTTTCAGTGATTCGATCCCATTCCCAAAGAAAACTAAAAAAAAAAAAAAAACAAAAGTAAACAAATAGGACTACATCAAGTTAAAAAGGTTTTACATGGCAAGTGACTCAGGCAAAATAACAAAAAGACATCCTACCAAATGGGGAGTAAATACCTGCACATACTAAACCAGATAAAGGGCTAATATCCAACGTCTATTTAGCACTCACAATACTTAGTGACAAAATTAACAAAACCTGAATAACACCATCTAAAAATGAGAAGCAGTGAGCAGATACTTCCATGTAAAGGGCATATGAATGACCAATAGACATATGAAAAAGTGTTCATTACAACTTATCAGGTAACTGAAAATCAAAATGACCGAGATAGCTTCTCACACCTGTGCGAATGTTATATACCAAGATGACTGGAAACCATCAGTTATGGAAGCAATGTGGAGAAATGGAAATTCTTAATCACTTGGTGGGGATGTCTTTTGTTTCAGCCTCTGTGGAAAATAGTATGGAGATTTCCTCAAAGTATGGGAATAGAATGGGAATATGGCCCAGCAATTCAATTTCTTGGAATCTCTCCCCCTCAAAAACACACTTATTTGAAAAGATATATATGTTAATTGCAGTACTAACACAATAACCAATATATAGAAACAAACTAAATGTCCAGTGATGAATGGAAGAAGTTGTGGCATATATACACAATGGAATAGCATGCAACCAGAAGAAAAGGTAAACTTGCAGTTAGCTGCAACTTGGATAGAAAGTGAAATAAGCCAGAGGGAGGACAAATACCAGATGATCTCACTTGTCTTCAGTATAGGAGAAGTAAAACAAGGAAATAGGCAGTATCCAGTTGTAAATTGGTCCTGGATTACAGAGCTGAGAATAAGGAGTTTGGGGGAACAAAAAGGGAGAATGATGAGGATGACTGGAAATAAACACAAGGACAATGGAGAGGGTATTGGACACACTGGAGGTGGACAGCTGGGTAACAGTACACATCAAAATCAGATAACTTTCTCTTTTTAGCCACCATGAATTACAAGTCTTACATGATTGTATCTCAGGCATATAATATTCTAACACGAGTACATTCACCAGCGTCCACTTCCCCTCCCCAGTGTCCCCAGTTTCTCTCCCATCTACCAGCCTGCCTTAATGGCAAGGATTTAATTTTTTTTTGCATGTGTGGCGACTTATATTAAATATGATGAAATGAAATAGATAATGGAATTGTTTCAGGCATACACCATTTCAATACCAATCCCACCACCAATGTCCCCTTCCCCCCCCCAACAGTATCCCCAGGTTTCCTCCCACCCACTCTTCCAGCCTTGGCAGGCATATAACAAATTTTTATCATGTTACTTGGTACAATAAAACTTGAAGGAATAGCAAATAGAATTATCAGAAAATAAATCAATAAAAAGTCAGTTTGTGATGATGAATTGTGATATTTTTAATCCTTTTTTTGTTTTGTTTTTTTGTGTCACACATGGTGATGCTCAGGGGGTTCATCTGGCTCTGCACTCAGGTTTTACTCCTGGTGGTGCTCAGGGGACCATATGGGATGCCGGGATTGAACCCTGGGCCGGCATGGGCCGGCCGTGCAAGGCAAACGCCCTACCCGCTGGGCTATCGCTCCAGCCCCTAATCTTTCTTGAACTAATAGAGGACAGCCATATGCAACATTAGAGAGTGCCATACTCAATGCCACATGATGTGAAGTTTCTCCTGTCCTTTCAGAAGTTCTTTCATTGTTCTTGCAAACTGGTTTCAAGACTATGAATTCCCTAAGCTGTTGCCTGTCCATATTTATTGTGAATGATATTCTATATAGAGTATTCTTGGTGAGGTGTATATGTCGTTGAGTTTTTGCATTATCTCCTTCCATATTCTCCAGGCTCATAGAGTCTCATTTGTTAGATCAGCTGTATATCTTACAGGTTTTCCTTTGTAGAAAAGTTACTGTTTTCAATCTTGCTGCATTAAGTATTCTGTCTCTATTTTTTGGATTTTATATACTTTTGAGTCTTTTGAATCAAGACCCTGATGTGTCTTGGAGTTTTCCTAATTGGGTTGATTTTCACTGGGACCCTTCAAGTCTCTTGAATCTTGGTGCCTGTAATCCTAAACTCTGGGAAATTCTCACCAATTATTTCTTTATTGTTTTTCATAACACTTGCTTTCTTGTTCTTCAGGGACTCCTAGGACTCTTAATCATATTCTTTTTGAACTCACCCCATAGTTTTCTGGCATGTTGTTCATTTCTTTTCAGGCTTTTTGTACCTTCTACTATTTCCTAGAAGTTTCCTCCTCATCTTCAAGCTCCTTGATCTTTTGCTCAGCATTTTTTTTATTCTGCTCAGAGTTTTTATTGACTTTTTAATATCACATACTGTTTTTAATTTCTATCATTTCTTTACAGCTTGTAGATGACAGACAACAGGCAGATGGGGCGATAGTTGCCAATGTCGTGGATGTCTCCCTTCTTGAACAGTAGAACTGTCCTGCTGGTTTTCCAATGGGAGGGCACCTTGCATTCAAACAGGTAGCATGTGAAGAGCCGAACCAGTGTATTGACGCAGTACTGAAGGCAGATACTTCAGGTGTTCGGGTCTGACATTGTCTGGGCCTGGTGCTGTTCCCTTCTTTACCTATGAAATGGCATGTCGGATTTCAGAAGAGAGAACACTGGGAACGACATATCCATCCTGCGGAATTTGGTATGTGGGCAGGAGGACGTGGCTATCAAAGAGATCTGTGTAGAAGTCATGGATAATCTTCTCCATTGCCTTTCTGGAAAATGTGATAGATCCATTAGGATGTTGGAGGGCAGTCATCTTGGTCTTATAGTTGGTGAAGGACAGGCAGGCGTTGAGAATGCTTAACCTGGCTTCTGCTGCATCTTCCAGTATTTCTGCTCTTCTCTCTTTGAGATCTTCCTTTATCACTTCTCTGCACTGCTTTGCAAGCTTGCATGTTAGCATTTGGTCACCTGAGGCTCGCGCATTTCCACGCTGGCAAATGAGTTTGAGAGTTTTTGAAGGCAGGCATCCTTTTGTGGTTTTTTCTCTGTTGGCATTCTTTTGCACAATTATGGAGGTGCTGAACCAGTCAGTTGTATTCTTCATCAATGTCATCAATGATAGTATCTTCCCATGTTGCCAAAATGGTGCCAAAGAGTTCCCAGTTGGTGGTCGTTCTGGGAGTTCTCGTCTTAAACTTTGCAGCCTTTTCTCCCCATTGCATAAGGTAGAATTTTGTATGAAGGAGACAGTGGTCCGATACTGTTTGGAATTTTGGGACGACAGCAACATCAGTCAGGCAAAACCATCAATTGAAGATGATGTGGTCAATTTCATTGTGGAGCTGTCCACCAGGG